>JAPDDO010000382.1:115000-116201 GCA_027422415.1 Schizothorax lantsangensis
AAATAGTGCAGTGAGAGAGAGAGCAAGAGCGCGCGCGCGCGAGAGAGAGAGAGAGAGAGGTGACAGTTGCGTGCGTGAATTAGCCTACCTGCATCTGCACGTCACTGCAAACAATGTAGATTTGAGTTCAGTTATTTAAACAGTCATTTTACCCCCTCTTTGCTGATTATTATAATGTAGATCCAGTATCTAATTATTTTATTAATGAAAGTCGCTGGGCATCGTTGACAACAAGTTTCTGTCCTCCTAAATGTTTGTGTGGGCTGCTCTCTCTCAATCTCACAAACCAAAATAATAGACATGATTTTCTCAGGCCATATGTAAAATCAATGAATAAAGATTATTAAAATAAATAAGTATGGATGACAGTTGATTACAATAATAGTTTAGTTTATTCCCCTCATTAGTAACAGTGTCCTCTGTGGGATAAATAAAGTTAATATTAGTCTTATATTAATAATACTTAATTAACATTGTGATTTATCATCCCTGTTACAGTAATATTCATAAGTCACTTTTTTTTTCACCATCTTTCCAAGTTCTGTACTTCAGGTCCAAAAGAAATGTAGAAAGAATATACAAAATGAACACCAATACATTTGTGATCCATTTCCATTTGTTATTTTTAAAAGGGAAATACTGACATGGATGTTTACAGTGCAGAGGTCACATCTTTTAATTGCAATAGAGAGAGAAGGACTTTTTTTTCTTTAGAATTATTATTTTGTGCTGTATTATTGGTTACTGTGTTATTTCTGTTTCAAAAGGCAGAAATAAATAACACTTTAATATCTAAAGAGTGTTTATGTGATTTTATGTTGTGAAATTAATAAATACATAATAATCGTAATAATCGTGAAACCGTGATTATTCCTCAGTCTATAACCGTACCAACAAAATCTATAATCGTTGCATCCCTGTGTGTGTGTGTGGGGTGGGTGGGGGGGGGGGGGGGGGGGGGGGGGGGGTAGGTAAGTACATATGTGTGAGAGGGATGAAGTGTGTGTGGTATGAGTCGGTGAGATGAGTGTTATATAAAAAAAAATCGCACATTCAGTCAGCATTCATTTTATGTTAATGAATAAATATATAGTGCACTGATTTTTACGACATAAAATGAACTCTGACTGAATGTGTAATTTTTTAATAAACCTTTTTTAATAATACATAACACTCTTACCTACTCATATACACACGTTAT
>JAPDDO010000253.1:0-171011 GCA_027422415.1 Schizothorax lantsangensis
TTTTGTTGGATAAACTTAAAACTAGATGTGAGAAAACCTCAAAAATTGCTGAAGCTGTTGCCTTAATTTATTTTAGTTTGCCCAACTTTTGTTTAGTTGCTGATGAAATATTAATCAGTTTGAGAATTTGAGGATTTGAATGTTAATTTATTTGAAATTCAGGAAGTGGATCAATCCATAATTATGAAATTATTAATGAATTAAATACTATATATTCTAAAGATATATATAATCTTGATACTGCCTTTAAAAAAGAAAAGAAAAAAAAGAAGTATTTTAGTTAAGCCCCTTACTCATCTTATTAATGTTTCTATCACCACTGGGCAGTTCCCTGATAGCTGGAAAAAAAGCATTGTAAAGCCTATTTTCAAATTGGGGATTCAGATGATGTATCTGTAAATAATTATAGACCAATTAGTCTTCTTCCAGTTCTCTCCAAAGTGCTGGAGAAGGTTGTATCAGAACAATTTCTGCATCACTTAGAGACAAATAGTCTTTAATACCCTTTACAATTTGGTTTTAGACATAACCATTCTACAGAAACACCTTGCTTATTAGAAAATATTAAGCGGTCACTTGATAAAGGATTCAAAGTTGGTGCAGTATTCCTGAATTTTAAAAAGGCATTTGATACTGTAAATCATTTTAATGTAAAAAATATCAAAGTATAATATATCAAAACGATCTCTGTTAGGGATTGACTCATATTTAAAAAGTGGTGAACAAAATGTTGTCATTAATAATGTTAATCAGTACCTCATAATTTAGTATTTATATTAATGATCTTCCAGAAGTATGTCTTAATGCGAGTCTTCAAATGTATTCTGACGACACGGTTATTTATGCATCTGGTAGGAATTGTGTGGAAAGATGTGGAAAGATGAAGAAGATGTGTTCTCCTAATTTGCAGGCCCTCTTCATAAACTGTAAACCGTTCTATTCGCCCCGAGAGTTTTCCTCTTTCATTCTCGTGAATGTGTATGTGCCTCCGGACGCGTGCGTGAGCGCCGCGATGCAACAGCTGGCCGAACAAATATCTGAAACGGAGCAAAGGTACCCGGACTCTCTTTTAATCATTCTTGAAGATTTTAATAAAGCAAATCTCTCCCGAGAACTGCCAAAATACAGACAGCACGTTACATGTCCCACCAGAGACAGTAATATATTGGATCATGTTACACAATAATTAAAGATGCATATCACTCTGTCCCACAGGCAGCTCTGGGGCTCTCCGATCACTGTTTGGTTCATCTCATACCAACCTACAGGCAAAAACTTAAATCTTCTAAACCTGTATTAAGAACTGTTAAAAGATGGACTAATGAAGCAGAGCAAGATTTAAAAGCTTGTTTTGACTTCACTGATGGGAGTGTTTTTGAAGCTACTGCCACCGATCTGGACGAGCTCACAGAGACTATAACTTCATATATCAGTTTCTGTGAGGATATATGCATCCCCACCAGGACATTCTTATCATTCAATAATGATAAACCGTGGTTTACTGGGAAAAAGGCCCAGCAGAGGCTGTATTTCCTCCGCCAGCTAAGGAAGTTCAACCTGCCTCAGGAGCTGCTGAAACAGTTCTACTCTGCCATCATCACACTGCTTTGCTCAAGACTCATCACTGCAGGACTAGGACTGTCTTCTAGTACCTCCACTTTTGAGATACAGGTATCTGCTATCAATACACCACACATCATCTCTTCTGTAACTGTTGCCCTTTGGTTCAGCACTAACAGATCACAGAGCTACAACGGACAGTCATGACTGAGAGGATTATTGTGCCCTCCCCCAGGCTGTATCCCACCTGAACAACACATAACACACCCCGGTACTGTACATCTGTAAATAACTCATCAAACCTTCATCTGTACATAGGACACACACATGCACATTCACAGTTCTGTCTATGGACATTTTTATTTTCTGTATATTTTTATTTTTTAGTACTATTGTTATTCTTAATTATTGTCTATTCTCTTCATTATTAGTGTTCTTTATTACCTTAATTATATGTTGTCTGCACTATGTTTGTACTTTCTGTACTGGAAGCTCCTAACACCAAGACAAATTCCTTGTGTGTGCAAACACACTTGGCAATAAAGCTCTTTCTGATTCTGATTCTGATTCTGAAATTGAAGAAAAGTTAACAAGAAACCTAAAGAAAGTGTCAGCTTGGCTTGATGCCTCTTTTTTTAACTTTAATTACTAAAAAGTAATTAAAGTTATATGTTTTTCAATAAGAGAATTACCTGTAACAAAATCATTAAACATTAGAATTAAAGATGAGATTATTGAACAAGTATCAGAGGAAAAATATATTGTTATGATTTTCGATTATCAGCTAAATTTTAAAAGTCATGCTAAAAAGTTGTGTAAAACAATTTAGGCAAATTTTACCAGCTTCATAATAAGAGATTGTATAACATATGATCATGCTTTTCTGTTTTAAAACTCGATGTTATCACATATGGATTAGGTCTCAGACAAATCAATCCATAATTAATCAGATCAAATGTCGAAGATACCATCATTGTAAATACAAGATTTTCAAGTTCAAGTTCAAGTTGAGCTTTATTGACATTCCGCTACATGTGGGGACATACAGTGGAACGAAATGTCGTGCCTCACAGGTCCCCGGTGCTACATAAATACAGACATGCAACAATGAAGTAAAACACTATAAACCTATACACAAACTAACCTACTGACAGATTTTGACTAAGTATACTATATATAAATGTTTACCCTAAACAACTAAAGATAAAGATAAAAAATACAAACTATACAAACTATGCGAATGCTTCACATAAATACTGTACATGTGCAGAGAGAAACATTGTGAGTCAAGCAGCTGGCTGGGGAACAGTATAAGATGATTTGTAGTGGTGCATGAGCATGTAAACATACATATATTTCTGAGTCTTTTGTGGGATTGTGTACATATAGCAATGTAAGAAAAGTGTCTAGTGCATAGAGGAGAGTGTGTTACTACAGGTTTTGTACAGGCCCACTCACCTGTGTGTAGCACACTTGAATTGCACAAAAAAGTTCACAGTTTTTTCCATGTTTCAGGAGGTAGGGGTTTGCATGGGGTTTCAGAGGGGGGCGGGGTGATCTGAGTTCAGGGCTCTCACAGCCTGGGGGAAAAAGCTGTTGAGCAGTCTGGCGGAGCGGGCTCTGATGCTCCGGTACCGTCTTCCTGATGGTAGGAGCTGGAAGAGACTGTGGGAGGGGTGGGTGGGGTCCTTCACGATGCTGTTGGTTTTGCTGGAGCATCGTGCAAGGAAAATGTCCAGGATGGATGGGAGATGGATTTTGGATTTTGAGCTTTACTCACTTTGTCTTTTTTCACTATGTAAAGTTTGTGTTTAAATATTTAAATGGTCTTGCCCCTATGCCCTTATGTAATTTTTTTGAGACTGCAGGAGAGCAGTAGATCCCCTAGAGTGGCTTCTAGTGGAAATTGTAAAGTTATATTTTGTAAAACGTCATTTGCTCAGACTGTTCTCGCAGTGAAAGGTGTACAATTTTGAATTCGTTGCCTGATTATTTAAAATCCATTGCAAATTGTCATAATTAAAAAAAAGCTACGAAATCTTGGTTGATACAGCAACAAACTTGCAGTCATATTTAGTGTACTTATATTATAAATTTATGTACTTGTTTTTTGTAACTGTAATTTATTAAAAAAGGTAAAATATGCCTGTGTCAAAGTGCACACAGCAGGGAGGAACAAGGACATGCAGACGAGGACGTAAACTCAAATAATAATATTTAATGACATCAAGGCAGGACAAGGCAGGACTCAGAGACAGGATACACCAGGAAGTTGTGGCCTAGTGGTTAGAGAGTCAGACTTGTAATCCAAAGGTTGTGGGTTCGAATCTCAGGTCTGGCAGGGATTGAAGGTAGGGATTGTGAATGAACAGCACTCTCTCTACCTTCTATACCATGACTAAGGTGCCCTTGAGCAAGGCACCAAACCCCCAATTGCTCCCCGGGCGCTGGAGCAATGGCTGCCCACTGCTCTGGGTGTGTGTTCACAGTGTGTGTGTTCACTGCTGTGTGTGTGTGCTCACTTGGATGGGTTAAATGCAGAGGACCAATTTCAAGTATGGGTCACCATACATCACATTATTATTTTTTATTATTATTTAAGTAACGAGTAGACGAAATCAAACTCAAAAGACAGGAACTAAATGCACAGGGTAATTAACACATAATCACATACACACAGCTGGACACAAATTAACTCATAATGACATGAAACAAGGACAGGAAACAAACCAAATATGGACACAAGAGGCAGGAACAGATGACACATAACAGAACCCTGACATAACTCCCCCCTCCCGGAAGGCATGTCCCATGCCGTAACAGTTCCACCAGGGGGGGGGGGGGGGTGCGCTCTGGAGGCCCCTCAGGACAAACACGGACAGGAACACAGGACGGGGACCTCCAGAGCGGAACAGACAACGGAGGCCATGGCGGAGCTGGGAGCTCTGGAGGCCATGGCAGGTGGTCATTCATGGCCGTGGCCTCGTCCAGCCGGAACCCTTCTACCACCCCCAAAAATTTTCCCTGGGGAAGTCAGGGGGTATCAGGAGCCCTCCGGGCTAGACACACAGAACAGTACATGACATGACAGGACTCCAGGGCCAGACAAACAGGACAGGACATCCCATAGGAACCAGAAGCCCTCCTGGGCTGGCTTGGAAGCTGAGGCTTCCTCTGGGCATGACGAGCAACCGCTTCCATCTCAGCGACAAGGGGGCAGGCGGCTGGGAATGGCCTCCGTGGCCACTGCAAGAAGAGCCGCCTGCCCCAGACGAGTCTCCATGGACCTGACAAGACAAGGCAAGTTAAAATGTTCCTGTGGGCACAACAAGACAGACACACGGCACTCCTGGCCGTGACATGTGGACTTGATCCACGGGGCTAGGGATAGCGGCGGCCGGCGGGCATGAGTCAGCGCCCATCCGGGGGGCTTGAGTCAGCGGCGATCCGGCGGGCATAGAGTCAGAGGTGGGCCGGTGGCGTGATCTCCTGCGAACGGCGCGCCTGGGGGAGCGGCAACCCGGGAACTAGGAAACCAAGCCCGCCGGCGGCGGATATCTCCCGCGATCGGCGGGCATGAGGGCTCGCGGCCAGAGGACTCGCGGCGATCCCGCCGAACTCCCACGCCGACTTGCAGTGGGCTATGGCGGGATGACGAGCGGTGACTTCCTTGCCGCGGAACAAACAGAACAAGAACAAAACAAAAGACTTTTGAAAATGAAAAACAAAACGGGGTGAATGGGCGCCGCTTACGGTTAGGTCTGGTCTTCTGTCAAGGTGCACACAGCAGGGAGGAACAAGGACACGCAGACAAGGACGTAAACTCAAATAATAATATTTAATGACATCAAGGCAGGACTCAGAGACAAGATACACCAGGAAGTAACGAGTAGACCAGAGGAAATCAAACTCAAAAGACAGGAACTAAATACACAGGGTAATTAACACATAATCACATACACACAGCTGGACACAAATTAACTCATAATGACATGAAACAAGGACAGGAAACAAACCAAATATGGACACAAGAGGCAGGAACAGATGACCAGTGTTGGGCATGTTACTTTAAAAAAGTAATTAGTTATAGTTACTAGTTACTTCTCACGAATAGTAACTGAGTTAGTAACTGAGTTACATCATTATAAAAGTAACTAATTACCAGGGAAAGTAACTATTGCGTTACTTTTTTAAAAAAAAATTCAAATGTCAAATAACTTGGATGCCCCAATATTAAATATGTTAAATGAATGAAATGGACACTAAATAGAATACATTATTATTATAAAACATTGTACATTAATCGACAATATTTATCTACTGACACTTAGCATCAGTTAGTCAATCGTTATAATATGATATTATGATAATTTAGCATTATACGATGATAGAACTTTAGTAATTAGAATAACCAAGTATGAATTCAGATTTGTCATGTTGACTGAACTTAGGACTGGTGGTGGTGCTTAAGATATTGTCATTTAGTGTTTCTATAAAAAAGGGGGAAAAAAAATGATAAGATAACAAAACTACTACGAATTCTACTACTAATAACAATATAAAACGCACTAAGGATTAATGAGCTGCTGGGTTCATGAATATTAATCACGTTGTATGGGTTCGCTCGAAATGATTTGCTGAAATCAAAACAGGGAAGATAATAGGTGAGCGCCGGCCAATGAGATTGTCGTTTGCGCATTAGTTCCGCCCACTAGCAGAGAACGCGGCAGTTCTTAAAAGCTAAAGAATTCAAAGGAACTCCGTTATTTTGACAGGAAAACACAACAAAGAATATCGTTTACATGTAGCGCGTCAATTCTGCATGTTATGAAAGACTCTCTCGCTCTGTATCTTTCTTTGCGCGCGCGCGCTCTCTCTCTGTGTGTGTGTGTGTGTGTGTGTGTGTGTGTGTGTGTGAGAGAGACAAAGCTATGGCGAGCTGTGCGCTTCACACTAGAGTTTACGGTACGTCAAATACAGCTACACTGCGCATCCATTCAGATGAACTGAAAAATAAAATGATAATATTATTATAATAAATTATAGTAACGCCGCATTTTATTGTCAGTAACGGTAACGGCGTTGTAACGGGGGAAACAGTAATTAGTTTGATTACTCGTTACTGAAAACAATAACGCCGTTAGTAACGCCGTTTATTTATAACGCCATTATTCCCATCACAGCAGATGACACACATAACAGAACCCTGACAGCCTGCAATTGTGTATGGCATATTTATTTACTTACATAAAGTTAACAGAACGATAATTAGACCACAGAACATTTCCAGGCTGTTGAAACCAGAAGTAACTAAAAATGAAAGTAGGTCAGACCCATGCCCTGCTAAACCACAAACATCATTCTGGTGTTCTTAAGGTACTCACTGTGTGCATGAGAAGAAAAAAAAACATTTATTGTATATCAGTGCCACTGCCTAACAGACGAATTGTATCTCACTGGTATGTATGATATATTTCTCAATATACAATAATTTAAAATAATTTATTTACTTATCATGTTAAATAGTGTATTTTATATACAGTGTTGGACTAGTTACTCAAAAATGTAATATATTACTCATTACTAGTTACTCCTTTCAAAAGTAATATTATTACTTTACTGTATTACTTTCTGACAACAGTAATTACACTGCTACTTACATTACTTTCTTTCACGCCCCATGCACATAAGTTGTAATTGCATATCTTCCCCATAAAATTAACACTAACAATATATTTCTGCCTCATCATTTGACCAAAATCCACATTGGATCGCAGTCAGATGTTATTACAAACACTCAGTGGTGATTAATAGTAATGTTTAAGTAAAAGTGTTGTATTATTCTCATTAATTGTCATTAATTGTCATTAGCTTGAAGCTAATTGTAGCTCTAATTTCTCTATTAATCATAGGCTATACGATTATATTCCATGATGTATTTTATCAAATGAAATCAAGTTCATAAGAAAATGTTTTGTTCTCAAAAAAATATTTTATATCATTTATACCAGGATCAGAGGAATGTAATGCCAGAGTAAAGTAATGCCACAACTTCCATAATGCCACAACTTATACATTGGTGTTCAGATAATCTTTTCTCCTGAAAAAACAAAATATATAATGGCAATATTTTCATCCGCTGAATGTAAGCTTTTTCATATTCCAATCTTGCCTGCTGCTCTGGTGACTTCATGTGCCTGTGCAAGACGTGAAAATTATGAAAATAAATCTAGAAATTATTAGATTGTTGGACTTCAAATCAGTAGGGGTTGAGACATCGAAAGTAACTAAGTAACAAGCTGTTTTATGGATAGTAACTGTATATTATTACTGAAATCTTATTAGTAATTAGTTACACTACTAGTTACTACAAAAAGTAATATTATTAATTTTCTTTCTTTCTTTCCCAGATAAATTCAAATATGGAATTGTCAGGTGAGTTTGTTAGACTACAACAGGCACTTTGTGAAGGCAAGATATGACCAGTACACTTTAGCATATTTTTTAAATGAGTACTTAATGCAGACAAATATACTTAAGAATATACTTAAGTGCAAACTGTTGTTTTCAGATACTTAATTGCATGTTATTTACAATTAAATTAAAATGTATATATTTTTTATAATAAGTTAATTTAACTAAATAGTGTTTTTTGGTCCACTAAAGTGGGATTTAAGTAAATCTTCATATGTATTTTAATAATTGCTTGAAATATGGTTAAATTGTACTGTTGAATTTACGGATAACTGTCACACCCCAGGGGCCTGCATACCATGATGGTAGATGAACAAATTCAGAGTTATAGGATAAGTTTTGAGTTGACAAAACCAAACCACTCCAATCTGGCTTTGTTGGTACCATGAAGCTGATCATCAACTTTCTCTGTCAACTCAGGCTTGATCCTGAGTTATGGAGCGCTTGCACATGACATCAGCGGCGAACAGCCAATCACAACATAGAACAAGTGTGATTCACTTCTCAGGAGAGAGCCAGCGAGATTCAAAACTCCTTTGTTAAAGGTTAAAGGGATAGTTCACTTTGAAATTAAAATTTGGTATCTATCAGCTTACCCCAAGGGCATCCAAGATGTAGGTGTCTTTTTTTCTTCAGTAGATCCAATTTTGATATTTTTAGGTCAAACCGTTCTAGTTTGTCAGTCATATAATGGCAGGTATAGGTCACTGTCTCTATAAGAGGGAAAAAGAACATGCACATAGAAATCCAAATGAAACAATTCTCCATCGTAACTACACATTGATGGCCTAAGACACGAAACGAGCGGTTTGTGTGAGAAAACGAACAGTATTTATATCGTTTTTTACCTCTTGTACACAACCATGTCCAAGTGATCTGAGTGCGCACACACATCCTGTGTGTGACGTGTGTGTGCGCGCGCTCTGGCTCACGCTGCATTCACACGGGGCGTCGGCATCAACGCTTGACGGAGGGCGTGTCTGAAGCGTGGTGCTGACGCGCCGTCATAGTTACAACAACCAATCACATACTTCTCTGGTGTTGCATGAACGGGATTGGGTATTTGCATGAGGCTCCGTTGGCGCTTGAAAAGTTGCGTCAGCACCACGCTTGGTAAGCCGATAGATACCAAATTTTAATTTCAAAGTGAACTATCCCTTTAAGAGATTAAAGAATATGAGGAATTTAAACGCATATCCACTGAAGTACTTGTCCACGAAAGAGGACAAATAAAGGAAATTATCTTGCTCGATCAGTGCAGTCACAAGTGAAACTTGTGAAGTTAGTTTATATAGTTAATAATATATAGCGATAGAGACTCGAACATGTAAGGTCACATGTAGCCATTTTTAAAGTGTTATTTATTGATTGTACCACTTATTTATATTACATATGATCTATATTAAAGTGCCCCTATTATGGGTAATGAAAGGTTCATAATTTGGTTTTGGGAGTCCCCAACAACAGGTTGACATGCATTCAAGCTCAAAAAACACTTTCGTATTCTTATAATATGCATTTCTTTTTACCTTATTTGCTCAACGGCTCCCAAACGATTCGTTCAATGATAAATTTTTTCCAAACTCCTCCTGTGCCTGACGCTAATCTGCGGTGATTGGTCAAATTCATTTAAAGCAGTGTTTGTGAGCTTTTAACACTCCAAAAGCGGCACCTAGTGGCAAAGAATGAATTTGCATGTTCATTCAGACCAACGCGAAAATCAAGTTTTCCCAGGCCTGCGCACGCAACAAGTGGGCGGGCAATATGGTAATGTTTCATGTTGACCTCAACATGAAACGCCTTGGGATTCATTTTAAAAACGACTCGTTTCAATGATTCAGAGTTGACTCTTTCTTTTGAGAGACAATAACTTTATCGGAGTGTCTATTTACACTAAGTGCAAATAGCCCATCTTGTTGGCAAAGGCTATTTACACCAACTCCGCTCACTAACGTGTGATTGAGTTAGTCAACACTAAAAAAAGAGATAGCTCAACATCAGTATTAGTGGTGTAGATGGTAAGGCGTATGCATTTTAACGCGATCGACCCGAGTTCGAGGCCGTCTTTTGCCGAACTTTTTTTTCTCCCTTTTCAAATCTCATATTGCATCAGAAAGGCATTTATTTTCAATAAAAATTAAGGAAATAATCAAAAAGTTGAAAATAAAGTATCGGGTAGGGTTAGGGTAGGTGTAGGAAGGGCTTTATTGTCCCAATAAGGTGGCATCCATTTAATAATTTGACTTAAAACTATAATTTACACTCAATACGTTATTATTGCGTATTGTTTTATAATGTACTACAATACTGAGGGTGCTCATAATTGCTATTTATTTGCAATTAGTATAAATAGCAGAAAATCTTGCTATTTTAACATAGTGTAAATAGAATCTATAGCTATTTTCACTTAGTGTAAATAGCATCTATCGCTAAAAAAATATGCTATTTGCACTTAGTGTAAATAGCCGCTGCCTAACTTTACACACGGTGCACTTTCAGATTTAAAATTTTGCAGGATGTTTTCATTCACTTAGAGCTGTGTTACACACTGCATGAAAGGTCATTTTCAAAAATCCATAATAGGGGCACTTTAATATTCATTTAAAATAAATGCTTTATAATAATTGTTAAACTAAAAGTGATTGTGTGTAATGGAGTAATAATAATATAAATCATATTATAATTATATAAATCATATGTAAATTGTAATTATCATTAAAGCCAGACAATTTTGTTTTATATATATATATATATATATTTTTAAGGTACTTCATACTGAGCTTTAATTTGTAGGAAGAGAAACTGGGGGAGTGACTTTTTTTGTGTCAGACATGTGACATGCTCACATCTGATTGGTCCAATTTCAGTTTGAGATCTCTAACCCAGAATATAACCTGCCCCAGAGCAGGTTAGCGGTGCAGTGTAAGTTAATGTTATGCAAAGCCACTTGTTACGAACCTCCCAGTTGGTCTAGGGGTAAACGAGGGCGTAACAAAATAAAAATAAAAAGGTCTGACAGTCACATCAATCCCCTGATCCAGAAAAGCACAAACACAAAATTAATCAAATAGCTTTTTTTTATTAATAGTAAAGGAAGCAAATCTTCAGGAGAGGGCAAGGTCAACATAATAAAAAAAACTCTCTAACTGTCAACGAAAGCTTTAAATAACCTTAACCAAAAGAAAAAATAAATAAATGACAATGTCTTACCTTACTCCCTAACTACCATAAACATAAGCAAAATCTCAAGTTCAAATAAAATGGCACCCTCTCCCTAGCGCTTCCAAAAAGGCAAACAAGAATATTTACACAAAAATTGAAGGCAATGAACGCAGCTAAAAGCCAAGCCACTTTCATGGTACCTAAAACCCAGGATTGGTGCAAACTAAACTGAAATTTACCTGGCTAGCCAGCTAATCCGGCTTCATGGTACAGGCCCCAGGACTGTTTGTTGTGTTTTCATTCCCCATGTGCTCTGTGTGACCTAGTTCTCCCTCATGTGCGCATATTTGGTTATGTTCCTGTTAGAATAATGTCATTATTAGTTCATCCTCCTCACCTAGCTGTCTGTCCCTCTTCAGCTCCCCTACATATAGTCAAGTCTGTTCATTCTGTCTTCGTCTGGTATTGTTAATGTTACATCGTGTGTGTGTGTTTTCCTGACCTGTCTGAACATTACCTGTTGTGGAATTATTAAAGTGTTATTGGAATTCTTCGTCTTCGGCGTCCTGCCTAATCCCACACACCGTTGCGTGACAATAAGCTTTATAGTAAACTAAAATATAATTTAATATCTTTTTATTGAAATTTGTATGTCATGCATTTAATCAATATATTTGTAATTAATTGTAATTATTTGTAGTAATGTTGCAATTTAAAATATATTAACTTTAAATGTAAAATCAATTAACATACTACAGTTAAAATTAGTGATGGCGAAGTGAAGCATTCTGAACCAGTGACACTTTTAACACAATTGTATCGGAAAAAGGTTCATTACTCTAAGCTTTTTCAAAACGCTTCATGCTCGTTTCTCAACGTTACAGAACACCAGACCATATGCTGATGGGAGAAATTAACATTTTCAAAGCATTGAATCAATTGAACCATAGGTTCACAAAATGATTCACTGTTTTGAAGTGCACAAAACTCCTAACATTGGTGATGCATTGATTCAAGGTCCAAAAACTATAGATACTTATTCAATGTTTGCTGTTGGGATGCGATCTCAGTGAACCCACATGATTCATGAGATCACCCCCCCACCCATTGATGAACTATTACAGTTTTGAAACTTTTGAACGACGTAACAAATTCAACAGAAACTTTTCTTACTGGCAGCTGCCTATCAGAGGAATCGATTGAGTCTAAATAGTCTTCGCAAATGGACCCACAGTCCACCCGTGCTTATTGATTCCCCAACTCGCACTGCAACTGACAACGTAAATACCTAAATACTTGTTACATCAAATATTAGCGGGTCAGTCGTCCGTCCGCATGCAGGACTCTGTTTTATTCAACAAACTTCCGTATTCTGTAAAACAGGTCACGTCACTTCTTTTTGAGCTTCGTGTAGAACTGTAGAGCTGTTTTACTCATAGTGCCTTCAAAGGAATACCAAAGAGGAATATAACCGATGTCTTTATCATATGCAAATTGATATCTATTTTTTTCACTTCTTCTACTCACCAGTTTCAAGTTTCAAGTTTTATTTATCACATACATGACTATACAGAGATTGTATAACCAGCAGTGAAATGTGAGTCAGGTCCGCTCCATGGACAGTGCAAATATTGTAGAATACAACACAAGGAAAGTATGCATAAAATAAAATGAATAAAAAATAAGATATAAAGCACAGAATATAAAATATAAAGTATAAGAGAATGTGCATGACAGTATGCTGTAGAATTAAATATTAAGATAAGCATGACTGTACGGGAGGGGGAATGTGCAAACAGGTTGAACATGGTGACATGAGCAGCAATCACAAAAAGAATAAATATAAAATATGATAAGATATCAAGATACAGAAAGTGTTGTGTGCAAATGACAGTATTGTGTGCAAATGACACTGTCAGTATGAGGTAGATGATAATGAGTGTGAGTATTTTACTGATTGTGAGTGATTAGTAAGTGAAGTCATCATGATGTTAAGAGGCTGAGTTCAGTTCAGTTTGAATTCAGGAGTCTGATGGCCTGGGGGAAGAAGCTCCTCCTGAGTCTCTCAGTTTTTGCCATCAGGCAGCGGAAGCGCTTACCAGATGGCAGCATAGTGAATAGACAGTTTCCAGGGTGATTTGAGTCCTTGGTGATTTTGGCAGCTCTGCTTCTGCAGCGTTTGATGTAGATGTCCTGCAGAGAGGGGAGAGCAGACCCTGAGATGCGCTCAGCTAAGCACACAACTCTCTGCAAGGCCTTGCAATCTTGGCTGGAGCTGTTTCCATACCACACTGAGATACACTGAGTCAATACACTTTCTATGGTCCCTGCATAGAAAGTTTTCAGGATTGATGGTGAAACCCTGAATTTCCTCAGCTGTCGCAGATGGTACAGTCTTTGCCTGGCTTTCTTAACCTGTGTTTGTATGTGTGTAGTCCAAGTCAGGTCCTTGGAGATGTTTACACCGAGGTACTTGAAGCTGCTTACTCTCTCCACAGGGGTCCCACTGATCATAAGAGGAGTGTAGGGCAGCAGGTGTTTCTTTCTGAAGTCTACAATCAGCTCTTTAGTTTTGCTCACATTCAGAGAGAGACAGTTGTCCTGGCACCATGATGTTAGTCTCTCTACCTCACCCAAGTATGCGGTCTCATCATTGTTGGAAATGAGGCCCAGAACCACAGTATCATCAGCAAATTTGACAATAGATGTGGATCTGTGAGAGGACACGCAGTCGTGTGTGTAGAGAGAGTAGAGCAGGGGACTCAGAACGCAGCCCTGTGGGGCTCCTACGTTCAGGGTGATGGAGTTTGAGGTGAACTAGCCTACCTTCACCACTTGAGGTCTGCCGGTGAGGAAGTCTTGAATCCAGTCGCAGAGTGAAGTGTTTAGGCCGAGGCCTGTGAGTTTATTAGTCAGCTTGATGGGGACTATGGTGTTGAAACCTGAGCTATAGTCTATAAATAGCAGCCTTGCATAGTTACCATTGCTGCTGTCAATGTGTGTGAGGGAGGAGTGAAGTATGTGAGAGATGGCATCATCAGTTGATCTATTGGAGCGATATGCAAACTGGAGAGGGTCCAAAGTAACAGGGATGGATGAGCTAATGTGGCTCTTAACAAGTCTCTCAAAAACCTTCATGACTATAGATGTGAGGGCCACTGGTCGATAGTCATTCAGGCAAGAGGGTTTAATCCCGTCAGGTCCAGCCGCTTTCCTGATGTTCACTCTCTTTAGGGCCCTGCGAACCTCATCCTCCGACATGGTGATCACATGATTATCGCTTCTCTGCCTGCTGCTTCCTGACGCGCTGCTCAGCAGAGCCGCGCTGCCGCCATTGCTTTCAAAGCGGCCGTAGAAGGTGTTTAATTCTTCGGCCAGCGACGGATCTGCTCTCATCTCCGCGGAGGATTTGTTCCCAAAGTCACAGATGGTCCTTAGTCCCTGCCACATGCGTCGAGAGTCATTGAGCTGAAAATGAGACTCAATTCTCTCTTTGTAACGATGTTTGGCGGCACTTACAGCTCGTCTGAGAGCATAACACGCTGCTTTATACTCGCACATATTCCCAGACAAAAGAGCCTCGTTGTATGCGGCAGTGCGTTTGTTAACCGCATCACTAACATTCAGATATTAAAATTGAGTAATCAGTTCATACTGCTGTTAACATGTTCTTTGACAAGTGGATGTGATGAGACCTACTTTTTGGTTTGGTCAGGTAACATTCAACATATACCCTATTATCTATTTTGTGAGGCTGCTGCAAAGACTGACTGGGCCGAGCATACCCTCCGAACTGTTTTTTTTTGGATGGGACTTGCTATCACACTAGACTGAAAGCTTGATCTGTCGGATTTCATTCTTCGGATCCCAAGTATAGTGTTCTGGGAAGTCCTTCCAATGTTGGCTGCAGTTCTTGTAATGGCAACTGCCATCTAGTGTGTTTGGACCACATACACTTCCAATTCTCCTCCCAAGGCAGCAGCATCCACCACAGCTCCTCCCAAAATGGCAGCGTCCACCCTTGAACTCTTTGCCTGCTCTGACGCGGCCACGAAGGGCATCCTTGAACTTTCTGTCTGCTCTGAATCTGTTCCGGAGGCCGTCCCTAAACTCTCTGCCCAGTCTGATACAACCACGAAGGTCATCTCTGCACTCTATGTCTGCTCTGAAAAGTCCACATAGGTTGCCATTAAACTCTCTCTCTGCCCTGAACTAGCAACAGAGGTCATTTATGAACTCTCTGTCTGCTCTGATATGGCCATGGAGGTCATCCCTGAACTTTCTGTCTGCTCATAGTGGTCTTCAGCTTTATCTGCACCAACTTGGAGGTTTTCCACTCGACCGTGGTGGTCTTCAGCTCTGTCTGTTCCATCTCAGTGGTTTCCTGTTCTGCCGGCTCTGCCAGCTCCACCCTGGGTCCCTGCTTTGTCTCTGCCCTGGCTTCCCACACTGCCTTGGCTCCTCCCTGGCTCACCGCTCTGCTGGCTTATCCCTAGTGGCAGGCCTACTTCCACCTGGTCTGGCCCTTCATCCCTTCCCCTTGTCCACCTCGACACTTTTTATCTGAAAGCTGCTCCTTAAGGATGGGGGGTCTCTGTTTTGTAGGACTTTTGTAGTACTTTTAGCTAACCTCATTACTTCATGACTGTTTACATGTGTATCTTGTATGTCAGTAACCCCTGTGTATATAAGCCCTTGTGATCCCTATGTTCATTGTCTGGTGTTGTCCACTGTTGGATGTATTTTTGGTTGTTTTCAGTTCTATTCCTGTGTCTTCTGGTTTGTTTTCTGGTCTGTTTATTTTGGATTTTATTATTATTACTAGTATAACTGCAAATAATCCTGCCTTCTCTCATCTCTGAAATCACCCAGTGTTACAACCATGACAAAATAAAAATAAAACATAATGGTTTAATTTTCACATAATGTTTCATTTAAGGTGTACTTAAGTGTCAAGAAACTTAGTCATGAGTACACGCGAGGCCTTGTTCATTAATATTAAATTCTGCAAGTACTTTTTAAAATATACTTAATTCAAATAATACTTATTTTTCACAAGGGAATGCTAATGGAAAACAAATGTAAACCAGTTAACTAAATCAAGTAATTACTTTTTTCAGTGTTTTTTGCATGAAAATATACATCAGTGTATAGCTTGCTTGTTTATAATTTAAAAGTGTGAACATGAACGATGTGATCTGCAGCTATAAAGTTCATAAACCTGGCTGAATGTTGTGTTGGAATGACATCCATTTTAATTCATAAAACACTATAGATTTCAGTGTGTAATAATTTGTTTAACAAAGCTGTTTGATACATACTGTACAAATGTCTGTTTATGCTTCACTAGAGGGCACTGCAATGATTTCTTCCCCAGACCCGTACCCCTGTCCTTCTCATCTGGAGACCTTGACCGGGGTCAGATAGGACTGGAGATACTTCTTCTTCTTCTTCTTCTTAATAATAATAATAATGTTTATCATTATGTGTATGTTACTCTAACTTAGACAAATGCATTTATTATACAGCAATTTTCACTGCAAGGAACCTGTAATTTTCATGTTTATTTTAGATGGATCAATTGTTTGTCTTCAAAGAAGTAACTATGGAAGAAAGTCTTGCAGAAGGTTTGTTTATTAGCATTTCATGAATGAAATACAACAAAATCAAATAAACAACACGCTTATCTTCAACTTTTTAATTTCTTAAAGTTTGCTGTGGAATAAGGCCTTTCAAGAAATATAATGTGAAGGATGACACTGGGAACAAGATTTTCGGTATTATTGAGGACAGCGAGTGTTGTGAAAGGCAATGCTTTGCTGGTGCACGCTCCTTCATAATGAATGTTACTGACCACTCAAATCAAGAGGTCATCAGACTGGTGCACCCGTTTGCTTGCTGCAGCCATGAGGTATGAATGTTATCCTCATCTTGTTTAGCCATTAATTATGTTATGTACTGTATATTATATGTTATGTGCATATTTTAGCTGGAGGTTCAGTCTCCACCGGGAATTGCCATTGGATATGTTCAACATAACTTGCATGTTTGCCTACCTAAATTCACTGTTGCGAATGAACGAGGTGAACCAGCATTTAAGATTGAGGGACCATGTATGGGTTGTACCTGCTGCACAGATGAGAACTTTGAGGTGAAGTTTTAATTCCCATTGACTTATTATTTTAAAATTGAAGATATTTTCTATCCTGTAACCTTAAACATACCCTTCAAATAAACCTTTTAGCATTTTAAATTGTAATTCTAACACTATATGCTTATTAAGCCATTTACCTCATTGTTGGACCCACATTGGCAGAATATGATTTCAGATTGTGCTACCTTTCCAGGGAAATTTGATCCCCACAATAAAGGCAAAAAACCTGACCCACATACATGTGTTTCTTTGGTTTTAATTGTCAGGGATAACATGGTCTTTTTACTTGATTGAACAGTACTTTACTTTATTGAACAGTAGCTGAACGAAGTTGTAAATCCTTGTTATATTAGACCCATATAGAGTACAAAAAATCTGTCACTAGGGCAGTACATTTTCAAAAGGTACACAAATGTGCCATTTAGGATCTAATATGTATCTTTAAGGTCCTAAAATGCACCTAATTTTTAGGGGTAAATAAGGTACAAAGGTGTACATTTTAAAAAAGTGTAATATATTTGTACCTTTGTTTTCTGTATATTATATTGAAAATACAATATTAAAGTGAAAAAAGGGAGCACTAGTGGACTAGAGGACTAGCTAGTAACCAATTTTGCTTCAGCCTAATATGTTATTGTGTGTCTTGTACTGTGACCACAGCTGGTGTCTTTGAATGGAGCAGTGATAGACAGATCATTTGGCAAGATCTTCAAACCTTTCTCATATAGTGGACCAAATGTAGGTGCAGATTTTGTGTTGAGGTTTCCAAGACACCTGGATGTCAAAATGAAAGCTACTGTACTGGGAGCCTGCGTGCTTATTGTAAATATTGTTTTTGTTTAAAATACTTGCTTACAACATTTTTTCCTATTGTTTTAAGACTTGCCAACTGTTTATTATTTTTAATTATAACTCAATTCATTTTCAGGACTGCATGTATTATGAAAGGTCAAGATAAAAAGAAACTGTGAGTAGCGACCTCTCTATTTTGATAATAGCGTGAACTGTGAACAGTCTGGTATTTAAGGCAATTTGCATGTAACACATTTCCCCCCTCTTTTCAGTTACAGTAAGCACTTCAGACAGAAGAAAGGATAGAATACATATGTCTGACTGCTTGCCAAAATATCCTCCAATAAAGGCTGAAGGGAAAATAAGTTACATATGACTAAGTTTTTTTTTTTGTATTGTATCTCTAAAAATAAAAACATAAACAAACAATACTTGCACATTGCAAATGCTGTTAACGTCACTAACAATATGGGTCAATATCACTGTAGAGTGCCTTTTGGTGTCCTGTACATAAATAACTAATTTGCCATGATAACTTAACATAAAAATGACTATGAAAGGGTGTGTTATATTAGGCTAAGTTTTTATATTCATGACAAAAGCATTACTTGGCTCTTTAGATACATTTTCTAGATTTGATTTTGTCTTTTTTTTTAAAAGAGGATGCATGTTATTTTGCTATGTCCCATGCACTGCTCATTACATTTGAATGATAGTAGAATATTGTCAAATCAAAATTTTGTTCTCCTATTAATATTTTGGTAAATAAGAGATTACTCGATTTGAGTGCATTGATCATTTGGTAATAAAAACAATATTTTTGTTTAATAAAAAAGAAGAGTTTGTCCATATCCCTTGAATGGTTGTCCACCCTGTTGTATGGGGGAATCCATTGCTTTAAGAAAAGGCCACCCCCTTTAGTGACATCAGGACAACAGATTTTTTTGTCTTTTCAGTGGCGGGAATTTCAACCGCTTAGGTGAATAAGTTGGTGACTTTTCAATTGACAAATTTTCTTCCTCTGAGTTTGCTTATTTGCTTTGCCAAAGCTTAACATGTCCACCCTGTCGGCATAAAATATGCCAGAAGTGATTAGAATACAGTATTTTCAAAATATGTAAGTTTAAATATACCAAATTCTCTTCAACAACCAGACTAACTATTTAGCTATTCACAGTCTGTTGTAAGCTAATATGCTAAATGAAGCTCAAAATGTCCACCCTGTCGGCCACTTAGACTCATGACACATACATGATGCATACATGATACATGACAGGGTGGGCATAGCATTCATTTGTAGTTAATACTGCTGAAAATCTAAAATGAATGGGGGGGGGGGGGGGGGGGGGGGGGTTTATATCAATGTGAATGAGAATGTAATTATATTTATTATTATATTATTTTTTTCGAAGTTGAATACATGTTTCATTGTCATATTTTTGTCATGCTTTGTGTGTTCTGCTTTATGTGTCCACCCTGTCATCTTGATATTTTACAATAATATTTGAAATAATAATTCAATCATATCTATATAATCCAGTGTGTTCAATAGCTACAGTAGGTGTGGGGGCAATAATATGCAAACAAAAAATATCAATATCACAAAGTTTTACAAAGTTTAAAGTTAACAAATATCACAGTTTTCTCAAAATAAGAAAAAAAAAATACATGTGCAAATTGTATGAGTTTCTTTAAAAACACATGGTTTGCATAAAATCTTTTATGTATTTATAATATGAAAGCAAACAAATAACCCTGTTTAGGAAAGGCACATCATACCTTTCAGAAAATATAATTTGCATCTTGATTTTGCAATGAAACCGTATTTAACCGTAATGTATACAGGTATGTCCATGACAGGGCGGACATATATTATGGTTTATGCTTCGAATAATGGCCAATAATTATCTAAAAAACATGTGGGAGCTCAGCTAATATGTTTCTATAGAACTTGAGTGTCTACTATTTATGACATGACATAAAGCGAATGGGAAATTAAAACCAACATTTTTGAGTATTGTGAGGGTTGAAAGGCACTCTATGGTGATGTATTTTGTAAATTCTTTAATTCAAAACTAACAAATTACACATTATCACTAGTTGTTCCAGTTTGTATTTTTCTTATAAGAAGGTCAGCAGAGTTTGCATGCGCCATCTGAAAGTGAAGCAAACAGAAGTAACCACAAACAGCTACAGCTGAAGTTCTTTGTAATTCAACACAGAGGATGTGAACACCACAACTGGCACTTTTCACACAATTCACACAACCTTCGTGAAGTTGCCCCCCCACCCAACGCAAAACGTCACCAAAATAGTCTCATTTGTGAGACTATTCTCTAAACTTGTTTGTGCTGTAAAAAATGTTGTTTGTGCTGCTTTGGTTTGTTAGATATAAAATATTTTTTTAAAGGTCATTCTCAGGTCACTCAGCCCCCCCCCCACCCCACATGCTCCAAATTCACCCCGAATAGTCTCGTTTGTTTGTGCTGGTTTGTGCCGCTGAAAGTTTCATTTGTGCTGCTTTGGTTTTTAAAATATTAGACATTATATGATAGGTGATGATGTCTTCAGCCCCCCTACACGCTCCAAACTCACCTAAAATAGGCTCAAACGTTAGTGCTTCGTTTGTGCTGGTAGAAGTTTTGTTTGTGCGGCTTTGTTTTTTTTTTATTTATAATTATTATTATTTTTTTTTTACAATACAGTTGAAGTAAGATCCAAACGGATCCTAACTTGGTTAAGTTACCGATCGACTGTGTGTTTCCAACTTATAACAGACACAGCGGATCACAAGATGTGTGGAATGTAACACCAACTCCAAGGTAAATGTTTTTACTTGTTACTGTATGTCATTATGTGAATAACAATAGTATGTCATAAATACACACAGCATAATATGTTTGCTGTATCTCTGTGCTTATACATAGGCTAAGCTATGTGTGTATTATATGCATGCATGTATGTGGAAACTCATGACTCAATGAATTAAGCCAAAATTATTTTACTTGTGAAACTGAATTAAAGTGTACTATCGAACATCCATTAACACAAATAATGGACCTTTAAAAACTTAAACTTAAAAACACTTAATACTGACAACCCATGCCGCACTGTCTGTCTTCAAACCAAAAGTGCCACACAGAATAATAGACTTAAGTGCAAATTCCATCAAGCTAGAGGTCTGCGCGGGACTGGTTTTTAAGTCCCGCTCCCGCGAGGTTATATCCCGCACCCACCCGATCCCGTGATATATTCAGTCTTTGTTCACCATAAATAAATATGTACAAAAATTGTATTCCTTATTTTTATTCGTCTTGTCAGGATACTCAGGATACAATTCGTTTAAACTTTACAACACAATAGGAACAAGTGTCGCAGAGGAATTTTTTTTCCTTGTCAAGGTAGAATTCTTAACTGTATGTTTTTTTTTCCTCTTCTAACCGTGGAAGCAAATACTCCTTTTAGTCATGAAGATAATCGGAATTGTAAAACGTTTGCTTTTATTTGTGTACATTCACAATAAAAACTAATCTTTGGCTTTTGTAAAATAAGCCTAAAAAAATAGCATGCCGTTTCTGCCATCTGGTTTCCTTTCGCGCAGCACAAAAATGAACCGAAACTCTGCATAGGCTACTTGCACAGTTTTTCTTTCGTTTTCTTAAATTATTATTTAAGTGACAATATATTTCTCGTATAGGCCTATTTATTCATTATAATAGTATATATACGTATATACAGGTGCTGGTCATATAATTAGAATATCATCAAAAAGTTGATTTATTTCACTAATTCCATTCAAAAAGTGAAACTTGTATAATGTATACATTCATTCCACACAGACTGATATATTTCAAGTGTTTATTTCTTTTAATTTTGATGATTATAAGTGACAACTAATGAAAAACCCAAATTCAGTATCTCATTGTCAGGGAATCACAGTCACCACAAACGACCATCACCAGATCACAATCACCTGATTACTGAGCACCACCACCTGTCTCCACTCATCAAGAGCACTATTTCAATGCTCTCCTCCCAAGCAGTCACCGTCTGGTCTCAAACATTGATAGTGTTATGTACCTGACTCACCTACCTTTGTCTTTCTCCCAGTTGTTCCTGAGCTCCGATCTCCGTTCCTCACCTGACTCTGCCGCTCAAGTGCTCCTTCACCTCCACGCTTATACTTCCACCGGATCCCCTGGAGATAGGGAAAAGGACATTTCCCGCTCAGATAAGGACATTGCACCTTGCCATTCCCTGCGTTCCCACCTGGACTCTCTACCTTGCTTCAATCCCTTGCATACCTTTAATAAACCTGCTGTTGTTTATACTTACCTCCCTGTCTCTTGTGTATCTGCTGACAGAAGACCAGACCTAACAGCAGACCGGAGATGGAGTCCCGAGACCCCGCACCGACTGATCCATTCGAGGAGCTCGTCAGCGCTCTTCGAGCTGCTCTATCTCCGGTCCTGAATCCTCCATCTGCCTCAGCCAGTCCCATGGCCCTTCCTACAACGTACTCAGGTGAGGCAGAAGAATGTAGCGGTTTTCTCCTTCAACTCTCTCTCTTTATAGAGATGCAGCCCCAACAGTTCACATCGGAACGCTCGAAGGTGGCCTTCCTTATCTCCCTGCTCTCCGGACGAGCGCTGCTCTGGGCACGCGCCATTTGGAACTCGCAGAGCGGTATTATTAACTCTTTCAATGCCTTCACCACTCACTTTAGGGAAGTCTTTGGCCTGTCTACCGGCTCTCTATCCATCGCCGACCAACTCATTCGTCTCCGACAGGGCACTTCCTCAGTGAGCGCGTATACACTGCAGTTCCGCACCCTAGCGGCATCTTGTGGATGGAATGAGATGGCGCTGCTTACTGCCTATCGCCAGGGTCTAGCTCCCCAGATCAGAGCCCAGATGGCCGTGTATGAGGACAACATGGGTCTGGAGAGCTTCATGCAAAAGGCAGTCAAAATTTCCCAGCGACTCACAGCTTGCTTGCCTGAAGAAACCGCTCATTCACAAGCCTCACCCGCTGCCTGTTCTCCAGTGCCAGAACCCATGCAGCTGGACTCCAATCGACTCACTCGCGCTGAGCGTGAGCGACGACTCACCACTGGCTTATGCCTATACTGCGGAGCATCAGGGCACTTCATCCAAAAGTGCCCTTCTCGTCCCCCACGCCCAGCGGTGAGTACTCTTCAGGTTGAACCTGAGATCTCTATCTTGTCGTTACTAACAGTCTAACTACTCACCCCTTTCCATTCCATTTCAGTATCCGCCCTTATTGACTCTGGTTCCTCGGGGAATTTCATCTCCCAAAACCTCTTAAAGCGGCTCAACCTACCCCGCAAACGGCAAGATCAGGACCTGAAAATTGAGACGATTCAAGGAAAGCCGCTCGGGCGTGGGCGTATCAGACATCGATCACCTCCCATCACTCTCCAAATAGGATGCTTCCACAGAGAAACTCTCTCACTTCTGGTACTGGAGGGATCCACCGTCGACCTCATCCTGGGACGCCCGTGGCTTGCCCAACACTCTCCCACAGTCAGATGGGAGTCCAGTGAGATCCTCAAATGGAGTGAATCCTGTTTCCAGAATTGTCTCTCCAACGTCCCCGTACCCCTAGCCGGCACTTCCCATCTCCAGGTAAACTCCACTCTTGTGGAGAGCCCCGAATCCCTCATACAACATGTCATCCCATCTGACTATGCGGCGTTCCAGGATGTGTTTAGCAAACAGGCAGCCACGCAGTTACCACCTCACCGGCCATGGGACTGCGCTATAGACCTGCTGCCTGGGGCCACACTCCCCAAGGGTCGGGTGTACCCCCTGTCCATCCCGGAGCGCAAGGCAATGGATGACTACATCAAGGAGGCTCTTCAGCAAAAGTTCATCCGTCCTTCCACCTCACCGGCCGCCTCGAGCTGCTTCTTCGTGGGAAAGAAAGATGGAGGCTTGCGGCCCTGCATTGATTACCGGACCCTCAATGCTCACACAGTTAAACTCCCCTATCCACTTCCTCTGGTCCCGGCCGCGCTCGAGGAACTCCGTGGGGCTCACATCTTCTCGAAGCTGGACCTGCGGAGTGCGTATAACCTCGTTCGTATCCGGGAGGGTGACGAGTGGAAGACTGGATTCATAACCCCCTCAGGTCACTACGAGTACCAGGTTATGCCGTATGGCCTTTCAAACTCACCGTCAGTCTTCCAGGGATTCATGAACGAGGTGTTCTGGGAGTTCCTTCATCAATTTGTCATAGTCTACATAGACGACATCCTAATTTACTCCCGGAACCTGGCCGAACATCGCCACCACGTCACGCAGGTCCTGGAACAACTCAGGAAACACCACCTCTACCTGAAGCTCGAGAAGTGTGAGTTCCATCGTCCCACAGTGCAGTTCCTCGGGTACATCGTCAGCGCGGATGGCATCCAAATGGACCAGGGAAAGGTCCAGGCTATTCGTGACTGGCCCCAACCTCAGTCGGTTAAGGAACTCCAAAGATTCCTCGGATTCGCCAACTTCTATCGCCGATTTATTCAGAACTTCAACCTCCTCTCCGCTCCCCTCACCTCCATGCTCCGCAAGAAACCCAAGTCTCTGTCTTGGAACCCCGAAGCTCGGGGCGCCTTCCAGAAGCTTCAGGAGGCCTTCTGCACTGCTCCCATCCTCACCCATCCGGATCCCCAGCTCCCGTTTGTTGTAGAAGTAGACGCCTCCACTACTGGCGTGGGAGCATTGCTGTCCCAACACCATGAAGAGCCTCCTCGTCTCCATCCTTGCGCCTTCTTCTCCAGGAAGCTCTCCTTGGCGGAGCGCAACTACGACATAGGGAACCGAGAACTGCTCGCTATCAAGCTGGCTTTGGAGGAGTGGCGACACTGGCTGGAGGGAGCACAACACTCCTTCTCCGTAATCACAGACCACAAAAACTTTGAATACCTCAGGAGCGCCAAGAGGCTCAATCCCCGCCAGGCACGTTGGGCGCTCTTCTTCACTCGGTTCCAATTCACCATCACCTATCGACCAGGAGATAAAAATATCAGGGCAGACTCCCTCTCTTGCCTTCACGCTCCTGAGGAACCCTCCACTCCTGAACCTATCCTCCCTCCAGCCATGCTCGTTACCCCCATCCAGTGGGCTCTGGAGGAACAGATCCGTGTCGCCACCCTCAGCGAGCCGGCTCCGCCGGGAGGCCCAGAAGGGAAGACTTATGTGCCCTCCACCTTGCGATCCACCCTTCTGGGCTCCCTTCATGCTTCCCCGGGCTCTGGACACCCAGGCAGCCAGAGCACTCTCTCGCTCCTCCAGGCTCGGTACTGGTGGCCCTGTATGGCCCAGGATGTCTCCCAGTATGTCCGCGGATGCTCAGTCTGTGCCATCTCCAAGTCTCCCCATCACCTACCTGCAGGAAAGCTGGTCCCCTTACCTATTCCCCGTCGTCCGTGGTCCCACGTCGGAGTCGATTTCGTCACCGATCTCCCCAACTCCGAGGGTTTCACCTGCATCCTCGTCGCAGTAGATCGGTTCTCTAAGGCCTGCAGGTTAATTCCCCTCAAAGGCCTCCCCACCGCCCTGGAAACCGCTGAAGCCCTATTTCACCATGTATTCCGCAATTATGGCATCCCCGAAGACATCGTCTCCGATCGTGGGCCACAATTCATCTCATGTATGGAAGGCCTTCCTGAAACTCTTAGGTATCTCAGTAAGCCTCTCCTCCGGATATCACCCCCAGACTAACGGCCAGACTGAGCGGAAGATACAGGAGATTGGGAGGTATCTCCGGGCCTACTGCCATGACAACCAGCACAGCTGGAACCGCTTCCTCCCGTGGGCCGAGTATGCACAAAATTCCCTCAAGCAAACCACCACCGGACTCACCCCCTTCCAGTGCATACTCGGCTACTAACCCCCTCTGTTTCCCTGGACAGAAGAACCATCTAGCATTCCAGCTGTGGACCACTGGTTCCGGGCGAGCGAGAGAGTCTGGGACTCAGCCCATGTCCACCTCCAGCAGGCAGTGCGGAGACATAAAAGCTTTGCAGATGCCCGCCGGTCTCACGCCGCTGTCTATCGCCCAGGAGATCAAGTCTGGCTATCGACCCGGGAATCTGCGTCTCCGCCTGCCCTGCCGCAAGCTGAGTCCCCGCTACATAGGTCCCTTCACCATCGAGAGGCAGATAAATGAGGTTACCTTCCTCCTCCAACTCCCAGCACGGTACCGTATTCATCCTGCATTCCACGTTTCCCTCCTCAAACCCTTCTCTCCCTCTGTCCCAGGCACCGAGGAACCGGCAGCACCTCCTCCTCCCGAAGTTCAGGCAGAACCATCCATCTACCGAGTAAGGGACATCCTGAACTCCCGCCGACGGACCGGCCACCTGGAATATCTCATCGACTGGGAAGGGTACGGGCCGGAGGAAAGATCCTGTGTGGTCCGGGAGGATGTTCTGGATCCCTCCCTTCTGGCCGAGTTCCATCAAAACCACCCAGACCGGCCTGCACCCAGAGGACGTGGCCGGCCCCGTCGCCGTCGTAGGGCGTCAGGAGCCGCCCCTGGAGGAGGGGGTAATGTCAGGGAATCACAGTCACCACAAACGACCATCACCAGATCACAATCACCTGATTACTGAGCACCACCACCTGTCTCCACTCATCAAGAGCACTATTTCAATGCACTCCTCCCAAGCAGTCACCGTCTGGTCTCAAACATTGATAGTGTTATGTACCTGACTCACCTACCTTTGTCTTTCTCCCAGTTGTTCCTGAGCTCCGATCTCCGTTCCTCACCTGACACTGCCGCTCAAGTGCTCCTTCACCTCCACGCTTATACTTCCACCGGATCCCCTGGAGATAGGGAAAAGGACATTTCCCGCTCAGATAAGGACATTGCACCTTGCCGTTCCCACCTGGACGCTCTACCTTGCTTCAATCCCTTGCATACATTTAATAAACCTGCTGTTGTTTATACTTACCTCCCTGTCTCTTGTGTATCTGCTGACACTCATATGTCGAGCAATGAATTGATTCACCCGAATCGGCAAGTTTTCATGCTTGAAAAGGCCACGTTTAATGTTTTTGAACTCGTTGTTGGTGCTTCGGAAGTGAGGGATCATTACCCGTGTCCAGAGTGGTAAGTAGCTTGCAAGCCAGATTATATTGAATTATCTCAGGGAGGAAGTGCATATTATCATTATCTCCATAGCCACGGCAAGTGACCTGCTTTCCTCACATATTTCTGTCACCCACTGCCGTAGGTCTGTCTGCGTTTGGTCACCCACCCACTGCGTTTGATCTGCTTTTTCCAGGTCCTCACCCTCTACATCTGGAATGACGACACTCTCTTCTGCAATTCGGGCTTTCAGGTATTTCTTGCACCTTTCTGATATGAGGGGGACTCCAGAGCTGTCATTGCCCTCTGCTTCACTGAGAGCCACAATAGTAATACTGCATAGTAGCTCTTTAGCATCGTCCATGGATTGTGACTTAAGAAGCTGTGCCATTGACCGCACAAAGAAATCTTTAATGCGATGTGTTTTTTTTCTTCAAGCAGTCCCACTGGCAGATCATCTTGATGCAGTGTGCAACATAAACCCGGACAAAACAAGGTGGCACTTTTGCAGACTGTTAACCAAGTAAGATGCCACAACACACATTGATGTAGGTCTTCAGATCAGGATGAGGAGTAAAAGCCTTGACCAAATCTCTGAGCAAAGCCAGTGAAAAGTCACTTATAACCTCTTTAGGAGATGGTGCACCTGCACATATCCATTCTGTCAGACATCATGTCTCTCTGACAGCATTTGCACGACTGGGACACTTGAGCTCTCATCACCTGCCAGAACGCCCTGATATAAGAAGACATGGCCAGACATGCCTTTTGGTCTCTGTAGTTTCCTCACTACTGAGCCAGTTGCATCAAAACTCACAGTGGGGTTAGTAGATGTATTTGATAATTACATGTACATATACATTTGTGTTTGACTCCAATAGTGACAGAAAAACTTGTCCAGTCCAATGTCTTTAATGCTACCACTGTGAGGTGCGCTGTATTTTAACATCTGCAGTGACAAAATAGGATCCTTGTCGCCTAGTTTAAAGGCATTTCTCTCTTGCTTTGCTTTGCGCAGGGTGGCCAAATTAGGCAGATGGCTTGGCTCAGGATCTCCAAAATCAATCAGCTTTGTTGCCTCCGATGCGCTCCATACATGGGATTCCATTCTACCCTCACACAGTTCTTTGGATATCTGCACACGCAAGTTACCAGACATCGGATGCTTGGAACAGCCAGTGTGCAGAGAGTCATCTGTGTTTTTAATGAAACACTTTAGCATCATTGGGCTGTTCATTTCAGGCTCTCTGTCACATTTTATGTGAATGTGGGCCATGACACTCCTTACATTTGCCTCTGATTTCTATGTATTTCTCTGTGGCTGACGGATAGACCTTGGCTCTTTTAAAGGCAAATGTGCAGGGGCTCTTCACTTCTTGCCAAATATGATGATTTATCACATGCGTCCAGATGCCAGGCTTCAAAATTGCGTAGTCCCTTTTTTGTGTTTTAGAGATCTTGTTTCTGTATTGAACTGTTTCAGGCATAAATTCAATCCATTTCTGAAATGGAACTTCAATATCAAAAGTCCAGCAATCTTTTGGTCTGGGGAAAGGGACCCTGGCTCAAAGTCAGTGTCATCACTACTGCCACTTGATTCATTATCACTTTCATGAGTAAACCCTAAAGCAGTCCAGATGTTGTGTCTGTTTAATTTAACAAAAGTGTATAGAGCGTTTGCAGTGATCTTGTTCTCTAGCTGCTTACTAAGCTCCGTCCAGATGCTCTGATTAGGAGTAGCTATGTTGCCATTTTTGACTATGGCCTCTTTTGATGACCACAGGACTGTGAAAATGCAATCCCTGTCGACTGCTGGTTTCTTGGGCATCTGGCATAAGCAAAACATAATAACCCACTTAAATAATCCTGACTCCAAAAATGTCATGTATAGTATATAGACCTGTATTACTTTATTGTCCCGAATATAAGGATAATATAGTAATAATATATAAGGACGTTATAGCTTACATTACTAACAATACGGTAATGTTGATCCCTAAATGCACAACATATTCTAAAAACTAACATGGTTCATATGTGCAACTGTAATTAGCATTTAATTGCTAGTGATATAAGTGATAAGTATGAGTTTAGTGATATAAGTATTAGCAGTAAACATTGGCAATCTTAGCTCACTGCTCTACCGTTGTTCTTGAAGTTACCCTTACAAAAATTAACCATTGTTTTAGTATAGTAAAAGAGTAGTAACCAAGTATTTTTATTAATATTTTTATTATTTGGCATATTCATTACCATTTGTACAACAATTTTACTACAAATACCATGGTTAAACTATGGTTAGCAAAAATCATGGTTAATTTATGGTTACCATGGTTTAACTATAGTAACCATGGTTTTATTTGTAGTAACACCAGTGGTGGACCAAGTACACAGATCAAGTACTTGAGTAAAAGTACAGATACGTATAATAAAATAATACTCCAGTAAAAGTACTGCTTTTTCAATTTTACTCGAGTGAAAGTAAAAAAGTATGTGATTTTTTATGTACTTAAGTAAAAAAGTACTGATAGATATAAAATTGCAAAATAAATCTATAGACTATTTTTATAATCCTACTGCTCAAAATACCTGGGATTTTCCCAAAATAAGCACTATATGTGTTACAGAGGAGGCTCCCATACCGCCTCCTCCGCAGCACCAGAGGGAGCCATCACCTGAGTATTAACTGAATCCCATTCGGACTTCATTTCCCATCAGCCCTCATACCTGGGACTGACTGATCACCCACACCTGCACCTCATTAACACACACCTGCACCTCATTAACACACACCCATATAAACCACACACATTCATGAACTCTTTGCGAAGTCTTGATTTGCCTGGCTGTCATTTCTGAGCGTTATACCCGTGTTTGTTTTCTTGTTATCTGACCTTGGACTGTTTACCCGTTATTCTGATTGTTTGCTGCCTACCCCGACTTGGATTGTTCATTGGACTGTGATTGTTTGCCGCCTGCCCTGATCTCTTGCCCGGTGTTCGACTCTGTCTCTGCCTTGTCTCTGCTGATCTGTCTGCCGATATCTGACCCTGTATTCCCTGACCATTCTCAATAAAGAACTGCAAATGGATCCTAACGTCTCTGACTCTACGTTACAGAAGACTTCGCCAAACAGCGATCCAGCAGCACTCATGCAACTTTCAACCGAGCTATCTGCACAAGCTACCCAGCTCGCCTTGCACCAGCACCAATTAAACCGACTCACCACCCTGACCGAGGAGCTGGTCAAAGCGTTGCAAGGACTGAGTGTATCACAGCCCGGAGCTGCATCTCATCCTCTACCGGCTCACAGTAGCCCTCCACCAGCTCAGGTACCCTCAATAAACCCCCGACTTGCTTTCCCAGAAAAATTCAATGGAGAATCCGCCAAGTGCAAGGGCTTTCTACTACAATGCTCGCTTTTTGTTAAACAGCAACCCTCATTATACCCCACAGACTCAAGCCGCATTGCCTTTGTTTGTTCTCTACTCACCGGGAAGGCATTGGAGTGGGCGACCGCTGTTTGGAGGATGGATGGCTCAGCTTTCTCCACTTTCGATTCATTTCTTCAACAATTCCGTGAGGTGTTCGAACATTCCGCAGATGGGAGTAACGCTGGGGACCAACTGCTAACTCTCTCGCAAGGAAGAAAGCCCGCTGCAGAGTATGCTCTATCCTTCCGAACTCTCGCGGCTCAAACTAATTGGGTGGAGGACACACTAAAACTTTTGTTCCGGAGAGGGTTGAATCTAGAGTTACAGTCAGAATTGGCCTGTCGAGATCAGGGGAGGAGTTTGAGTGAGTTCATTGAGTTAGCCATCCAGATCGACAATCTGATTCGTTCTCGACGCCCCACTCGGACCACGCCCCGTTACATGCCCGAAACTACTACCAGGGCCGAACCCATGCAGTTGGGATTCACTCACATAACCACCGAGGAACGGGAACGCCGCATGCAGAATCAGCTATGCCTCTATTGCGGTCAAGCTGGACATATGAAGATCTCCTGCCCGGTCCGTCCATCGACTAGTTCTCGACCGGTGAGTGAGCATGTTACAACCTCTCCATCAAGCATTAAACTTCCAGTCAAAGTTATAATTCAGGACAAAGTAATTTCTACCACGGCATTGATAGATTCTGGAGCAGCAGGCAACTTTGTGTCACTAGAATTAGTTCAACAACATAAACTGAAACTGACCCCCTGTACTTCCCCCATGGCAGTGGAGGCGCTAGACGGCCGCCCTCTCGGAGAGGGGAGAGTTTCTCGCATCACCGAAGAAGCTAAGTTACTGATCGGAACTCTTCACTCAGAAAACATCAAATTCTACGTCATTCACTCACCTAATCACCCCATCATCCTCGGATTACCTTGGCTGCGCATGCATAATCCTCACATCTCCTGGAGAGAGGGGCAGATCCTTCAATGGGGCACGTCGTGTCAAGAACGCTGTCTCTCAAAGATTTCCAAAGCCTCTACCATCCCATCTGTTTCCCCCGTTCTGAACACCACCAACACTGACTTACCGTCCGAATACTCCGATCTCGCCGAGGCATTCAACAAAAAGAAAGCATCTCAACTCCCTGCTCACCGTTCAGTCGATTGTGCCATAGAGTTGATGCCCGGCACCACTCCTCCCAAAGGTAGAATCTTTCCACTAGCTCAACCTGAGTCTGAAGCTATGAAGCAGTACATAGAAGAAGAGCTAGCTAAAGGGTTCATCAAGCCATCAACCTCACCGGCCTCAGCCGGATTCTTCTTCGTCAAGAAAAAGGATGGAGGACTTCGGCCATGCATCGATTATCGTGGCCTGAATGAGATCACAGTGAAGTTCCGCTATCCTTTGCCACTAGTTCCAGCCGCACTAGAACAACTTCGTCAGGCCCGACTCTACACCAAGCTCGACCTACGGAATGCCTACAATCTAATTCGCATCCGAGAGGGGGATGAATGGAAAACCGCATTCTCTACCACTAGTGGGCACTATGAATACCGGGTTATGCCCTTCGGCCTTGCAAACAGTCCATCAGTCTTTCAGTCCTTTATGAACGACATCTTCCGAGACATGCTGGACAGATGGGTGATTGTCTATATCGACGATATTCTGATATATTCCAACACTCGAGAGGAGCACATCCACCATGTCAGGTCAGTGCTACAACGTCTCATACAATACCAACTCTACGCCAAAGCAGAGAAGTGTGAGTTCCATCAGACCAGCATCTCATTTCTCGGATACATTATCAGTCAGGAGGGAGTGGCCATGGACGAGAAGAAGGTAGAGGCAGTTCTCAAATGGCCAAAGCCCCAGACAGTCAAGGAACTACAACGTTTCCTCGGATTTGCAAACTTCTACCGACGATTCATCAGGGATTTCAGCAAAATCGCGGCACCATTAACAGCCATGACTAAACGTCACTCTGCTCGATTGAGTTGGTCACCAGAGTCACACCAGGCGTTCGAGGAACTAAAAATTCGATTCACTTCTGCACCCATCCTTCGACACCCAGACCCAACGCAAGAATTCATTGTGGAAGTCGACGCTTCAAATACAGGGGTAGGCGCGATTCTCTCCCAACGTCACGGCTCACCAGCCAAAATGTACCCATGTGCATTTTTCTCCCGTAAACTCACAACCACTGAACAGAATTATGATGTAGGCAATCGGGAGCTTCTGGCCATGAAACTAGCGCTTGAGGAGTGGCGCCATTGGCTGGAGGGAGCTACTCATCCATTCGTTATTCTCACCGACCACAAGAATCTGGAGTATCTACGTTCAGCTAAACGTCTAAACCCTCGACAGGCCAGGTGGGCGCTGTTCTTCACGAGGTTTCGATTCACTGTGACTTACCGGCCGGGCACCAAGAATACCAAAGCCGACGCTCTCTCTCGTCAAACGGAAAGGGTCAATCAGATCAGTACCAATGAGAATATAATCCCCGAGAAAATCCTCGTAGCACCAGTACAATGGGACATCATGACTGAAATTGAACAACTGAATCTTCAAAATCCACCACCTCCAGAAAGCCCTGCTGACCGCACTTATGTCCCCGAGCCACTTCGACCACGACTCATTGCCCAAGTTCATACCCTTCCCAGTTCAGGTCACCCAGGAATCAATGCCACCGCTAATCTGCTCAAAAACCGCTTCTGGTGGCCCTCACTGCTCGCTGACACAACCCAGTTCGTACAAAATTGCACCATCTGTAACACCTCAAAATCCCCCAGGCAGCTCCCAGCCGGTCTACTAAATCCACTTCCCACACCACGTCGACCTTGGTCTCACATAGCAATTGACTTCATTACCGATCTGCCCAACTCTCAAGGCCACACCACCATACTCACCATAGTTGACCGATTCTCCAAAGCCTGCCGTCTCATCCCTCTGCCTAAACTGCCCACTTCCCTTGAAACTGCTGAACTGCTCTGTAACCATGTCTTCCGTTTCTATGGTCTACCGGACGACATTGTATCTGACCGCGGACCCCAATTCACTTCAAGAGTATGGTCCGCCTTCTTCAAACATCTCAACGTCAATATCAGCCTCACATCCGGTTACCATCCCCAATCCAACGGTCAGACAGAACGCCTGAATCAGGAGGTCATACGGTTTCTCAGGGCATACTGTCAACAACACCAAGCTGATTGGAGCAGGTACTTATTCTGGGCAGAATATGCACAAAACTCTCTGACAAAACCCGCTACAGGAATGACCCCCTTCAAGTGTGTTCTGGGCTTCCAACCTCCAATGTTCCCCTGGTCAGGAGAACCCTCCGACCTACCCACCATCACAGACTGGCTGCAACACAGTGAGGAGGTCTGGGATCGGGCCCATACCCATCTCCTTCATGCCGTCAGGCGACAAGTCCATCAAGCTAACCGACATCGACGCCCAAGTCCCGAATACACACCTGGCCAATGGGTATGGCTCTCAACCAGAGATCTACGTCTTCGACTCCCATGCAGAAAACTCAGTCCTAGGTATGTGGGTCCATTCAAAATTTCTAGACAAATAACCCCTGTATCATTTCGTTTGGAATTGCCCTCTAATTATCGTATTTCTCCCACATTTCATGTATCGCTTCTCAAACCCGCTGGTGGTCCGAGAGGAGAGACGGAGGAGGGAGCCCAGCCGCAGACCCCCCTGCCTTTCTTGGTGGACGGCGAGGAGGCCTACAGAGTGCACGAGTTGCTAGACTCCAGACGCCGGGGCGGTACTCTCCAGTATCTGGTTGACTGGGAGGGGTTCGGTCCGGAGGAGCGCTCCTGGGTCAACGCAGGAGATATCCTAGACCCCACACTCACTGAGGAGTTTCACAGGACGCATCCGGAGAAGCCGGCCCCTCGACCTCGAGGAAGACCCCGGCGTCGCTTGCTTCCTCGCGTCAGGAGCCGCTCGCAGGGGGAGGGCTCTGTTACAGAGGAGGCTCCCATACCGCCTCCTCCGCACCACCAGAGGGAGCCATCACCTGAGTATTAACTGAATCCCATTCGGACTTCATTTCCCATCAGCCCTCATACCTGGGACTGACTGATCACCCACACCTGCACCTCATTAACACACACCTGCACCTCATTAACACACACCCATATAAACCACACACATTCATGAACTCTTTGCGAAGTCTTGATTTGCCTGGCTGTCATTTCTGAGCGTTATACCCGTGTTTGTTTTCTTGTTATCTGACCTTGGACTGTTTACCCGTTATTCTGATTGTTTGCTGCCTACCCCGACTTGGATTGTTCATTGGACTGTGATTGTTTGCCGCCTGCCCTGATCTCTTGCCCGGTGTTCGACTCTGTCTCTGCTGATCTGTCTGCCGATATCTGACCCTGTATTCCCTGACCATTCTCAATAAAGAACTGCAAATGGATCCTAACGTCTCTGACTCTACGTTACAATATGGAGTCAAGATATATATTTTGTTGTTGATATGGACTACGTTGATGAGAGTGATGTAGTAATGTTCACTGTGAAGCTTACACTGCGATGTACCTGAGAGAAATTTGACCATCTAATTTTCACCAGTAAGAAAAAAGTGTTTTAAAACTTGTTGTTTTGCAGAACGTCAGTTATATATGACATTAGAATAAGGCCTGAAGTTAGGAAGAACATTTTAAGGAAAATATAATTATATTTTCATAATGATTTTTTTCTTCTCAAACCTTGTCTGTGGTGTAAAAACACCCCTGGCCAAATGCCCCCAGAGGGCATCACTTCACACTTTGATAATTACTGTAGTTACCATGTTCTGAACATCACATCCTTTCTTTTTCCCTCAGATGGAATCTATCTAGGTGGCTGAATAAAAATATTTGGACTTTATATCTAAAAATTTCCTCAACTTAGCACCAGCAAGCTTGTTAGCTAGACAGTTAGCATCAGCTAACAATATTTACTTATTTTCAGTATGGTTATGAATAAACATTCGTCTACTCGGCTAGATGATCTAACAATATAAAAATGTATACTGTTGATAATCAATATAAAAACAGACGTCACATAGGGCTAAATGCGTAGCATTTTAATAAAACTGCTAACGTTACAGCAGCGGGGAATATGAACGTGCGTGAGTTATTTTATTTAATCTGTGTTATTTTAATGTTTCGTTTTTTTGACATAAAACATAGAGACACTGACATTGATCTGTCTGCATTCAAGCATTTCAGAGGGCTTAAATAGATCACCTTTTACAGCAGATTTATTTCACAAACAACTGACAGTTTTGACCTAAATATGATTTTCAGCTACAATAATTAATCCTAAAATTCGACATTAGTAACTTACTTTTCGCAGCATCAGTTTCGCAGCATCAGTTGCTCACGCTCTTTACTTGTGAGTTCAGTTCACTGAAGACTCGCTCTAAACGGATCATTTGAATCAGTGAGTTTGTGACTCAAGAACAGCTGCAATCGGATCATTCCAATTCGTGAATGAATCGTTTGTTGCGATTTGAGAACCGATTTAACAGGTTCATTGAAAATAATCAGTTTGTTCATGAATCAGACACCGCTTCTGCGTCTCGGAGCACGTGATATACAGTGCCCTCCACTAATATTGGCACCCTTGATAAATATGAGCAAAGGCGGCTGTGAAAATAAATCTGCATTGTTTATCCTTTTGATCTTTCACTCAATAAATTCACAAAATTCTAACCTATCATTGAAGTAAAACAATTGAAAGTGGGGAGAAAATCTCATGATGAAATAAATGTTTTTCGCCAATGAATGTTGGCCACAATTATTGGCACCCCTAGAAATTCTTATGAGTAAAATATCTCTGAAGTATATTCCCATTCATATTTACATTTTTTAGCACACCAGGGTGACTAGGAGCATGAAATTGTCCAGCCAGGACTTTCTGTTCCACAGGATTATAAATATGAGGAACACAAATGCCAAATTCCCTTAATCATCCATCACAATGAGAAAAACCTAATAATATAGTTCTGATGTGAAGAACAAGATTGTTGAGCATCACAAAATAGAAAGTGGCTGTAAGAAAAGAGTTAAAACATTGAAAATCCCCATTTCCACATCAGGGTAATAATTAAGAGCTTCCAATCAACTAAAGATGTTAAAAATCTGCCTGAAAGAGGACGTGTGTCTATATCGTCCTAATGCACGGTGAGGAGGAGAGTTTGAGTGGCCAAAGACTCTTCAAGGACCACAGCTGGAGAATTGTAGAGATTAGTTGAGTCTTAGGGTCAGAAACCTAAAAAAAAAAAATCAAACATCCCCTACATCACCACATGTTGTTCGGGAGGGTTTCAAGGAAAATTTTCCTCACTCATCCAAAAACAAACTCCAGCAAATTCAGTTGTCAGACACGACTGGAACTTCAAATGGGACTGGCTTCTATGGTCAAATGAAACTGAAAAAAGAGCTTTTTGGCAGCAAACCCACCAGATGAGTTTAGTACAAACAGGGATATAAAAGTACCCCATGTCCACGGTTAAATATACTGCTGGATCTTTAATGTTGTGGGCCTGTTTTTCTGCCAGAGGTCCTGAACATCTTGTTCAGATGCATGGCATCATGGATTCTATCAAATACCAACAGATAAAAAATCAAAATCTGACTGCATCTGTTAGAAATCTTATAATGGGCCGTGTTTGGATCTTCCACCAGGACAACAATCCAAAACAAACATCAAAATAAACACAAAAATGGGTCACTGAGCACAAAATTAATCTTTTACCATTGCTGTCTCTGTCCTCTGACCTGAACCCTGTAGAAGATGAGTGAGGTGAACTGAAGAGAAGAAGCACCGTCATGGAGCTGTGAATCTGAAGGATCTGGAGAGATTCTGTGTGAAGAAAATGGTCTCTGATCTCTTATCAGGTGTTCTCCAAACTCTTCAGGCATTATAGGAGAAAACTCAGAGCTGTTACCCTGGGAAAAGGACATTGCAATAATTGGGTGCCAATAATTGTGGCCAACATGAAATAGAGAATGCATTTATTTCACAATGAGATTTTCCCCCCACTTTCAATTGTTTTACTTCAATGATAGGTTGGAATTTTGTGAATTTTTTGAATGAAAGATAAAGAGGATAAACAATGCAGATTTATTTTCACAGCCGCCTTTGGTCATATTTACCAAGGGTGCCAATATTAGTGGAGGGCACTGTATTATAAGGAGTAACGATATGTTTTATGAAATATAGTGAAGTAAAAAGTACGATCTTATGCTATGGAATGTAGTGAAGTAAAATTAAAAGTTACTCAAAATAAAACTCCTCAAGTACAGATACTTGAAAAATTTACTTAAGTACAGTAACGAAGAAGTTTTACTTCGTAACTGACCACCAGTAACACCATGGTTAATTTTTGTAAGGGTAACTAATAACATTGTGAACTGACACTGTTAAAACATACTTACATTGGCCAGAAATTTGAGTTTGTAACTTGAAATTTGAGTTTGTATCAACTTTCCCTCCACTAACTGTACTAACTCTTTCCACAAGAGCACCTTGAACAGAAGTGTCACCTCGTTGTGGGAGTGAAATGTATCAGATGATACTTGCAAATAAGGTCAATCAGATGAGAACAAAAGCGCTGAAGTTACATAAAGCTAAGACTTGATGGCACTTGCGCACAAAACCATTTTAAGTGAGAGAAAGTAGGCGCGTTTCCATTACAGATTTGCGCAAAACTTTGGCGATATTTTATAAATGTCGATAAAAAAATATTGCGAAATGACGGCGTTTCCATTAACCAATGTTATGCGACTAAAACGTATCCTCTCGCGATAAGTCATGGCAATGGATTTTGGTGAGATTTGACAGATTTTTTATATATTTATTCAAAGGAGGCGTAAGCGTGTATCTTTACAGAAGCAGCACGGAGAGCCACTTCAGAAACATGCGTGGTGTGGCTGGAATAAACACATGCATTGACTAGTGGCCGCAGTCGGCTTCAGTGGCCGTATCACCGCAGACGTGTGCAGTGTAAATTGTCTTAAGCATTAATGTCAGGGAAAGCCCTTTATATTCGAGAGCGGGCACGTATGAAGTAATTCTTGGAGGTTATGGTACATTGAAGAATGATTATATGACTTTTTACATACACCATGTGACCTTTAAATGCGAAAAAAATAAGTTTCCATTGCAGTTTTGCGAATTATTCCTTTTTCGAATTGCCTGAAAAACCACCTCATGCGAGCGTAAAAACGTTTTTGCGATATATGGGAGGTTTTGCGAAATTGACGTGTTTCCATTAGGCGTATTTTCAATTCGCAATTTTAATTTGCGCAATTTGAAGGGTAATGGAAACGCACCTAGTGACAGAAAAAGAGTCCGACAGCAGATGAATATTGAGCTGTTTTAATAAACACCACAATGACTACAAAAAACATTGGTAAAGAGTTGTTGTTGTATTAAAACATCACTAGAATCTAACAATTGGTAAGAAAGTGAATAAGTGAGGAACCCAAAATAAAATGATAAATCAAAGCAAAATAAAAGGCAGCACAAACAAAACTTCTACCAGCACAAACAAAGCACTAACGTTTGAGCCTATTTTAGGTGAGTTTGGAACGTGTAGGGGGGCTGGTGACATCATCGCCTATAATGTAATGTCTAATATTTTAATAACCAAAGCAGCACAAACGAAACTTTCAGCGGCACAAACCAGCACAAATGAAGCACAAACAAACGAGACTATTCGGGGTGAATTTGGAGCATGGGGGGGGGGGCTGAGTGACTTGAGAATGACCTTTAAATAAATATTTTATAACTAACAAACCAAAGCAGCACAAACAAAAATGTTTACAGCACAAACAGAGCACAAATGAATGAGACTATTTTGCGATGTTTTGCATTGGGTGGGGGGCCAACTTCACGGAGGTATTCAAACAGAATGTTAAAGCTTCTCTGTTGCCCTGTAAAATTAATTGCACAAACATGTACAGTATATTGTCTCTAGACCTATTCATCTGAGTAGGTATGTATATATTTTTGTCAATTTCATTATGCAATAAACATCTGGAAATTATGCATTTCGTATCAGACATTTGAAACTTCCAATGTTTCATAAAACTATTAAGATGTTAATAAGCTTGTTTGTTGTCTGAAATGTTCCACTAACATTTAACATTTAATCATTTAGCAGACGCTTTTATCCAAAGCGACGTACAAATGAGGAGAACAATAGAAGCAATCAGACCATCGAGAGAGCAACAGTATACAAGTGCCATGACAAATCTCAGATAGTCTAGCACAGTACACGTAGCTAGGAATGTTTTTTTTTTTTTTTTTTTAAATAGAATAGGTAAGTGTTAGTATTAGTTAGTCAGGTGCTGGCGAAAAATATGTGTCTTTAGATGTTTTTTGAAAATGGCTAAAGACTCGGCTGTTCGAATTGAGATCGGGAGGTCATTCCACCAGCTGGGCACAGTCCAGTAAAAGGTCCGTGAGAGTGATTTGGTACCTCTTTGGGATGGCACCACAAGACGTCGTTCACTTGCAGAACGCAAGCTTCTGGAGGGCGCATAAGTTTGAACTAGCAAGTTTAGGTATATTGGTGCAGTGCCAGTTGTGGTCTTGTAGGCAAACATCAGTACCTTGAATTTGATGCGAGCGGCTATTGGTAGCCAGTGTAACCGGATGAAGAGAGGGGTAACGTGAGCTTTTTTCGGCTCATTAAAGACCACTCTGGCTGCTGCATTCTGGATCAGTTGCAGAGGCTTGATAGTACATGCGGGAAGGCCCGCCAAGAGAGCATTACAATAGTCCAGTCTGGAGAGAACAAGAGCTTGGACAAGGAGTTGTGCGGCTTGCTCTGACAGGAAGGGACTAATCTTCCTAATGTTGTATAAGGCAAATCTGCAGGACCGGGGCCGTTGTAGCAATATGGTCTGTGAAGCTTAACTGATCATCGATCACAACTCCAAGGTTCCTGGCTGTCCTGGAAGGAGTTATGGTTGACGAACCCAGCTGTATAGAGAAGTTGTGGTGACGTGATGGGTTGGCGGAGAACACGAGCAGTTCTGTCTTAGCAAGATTGAGCTGAAGGTGATGGTCCATCATCCAGCTAGAAATGTCACTCAGACAGGCTGCAATGCGAGCAGTTACCGTCGGATCATCTGGTTGGAATGAGAAGTAGAGTTGAGTGTCATCAGCATAGCAGTGGTAGGAAAAGCCATGCTTCTGAATAACCGATCCTAATGACGACATGTAGATGGAGAAGAGAAGTGGTCCAAGCACTGAGCCTTGAGGAACTCCAGTAGCAAGAAGTTGTGACTTTGAAACCTCACCCCTCCAAAACACCCTGAAGGATCTATCTGAGAGGTAAGACTCGAACCACAGGAGGGCAGTTCCTGAGATGCCCATCTTTCTGAGGATGGACATGAGGATCTGGTGGTTAACTGTGTCAAAGGCAGCAGACAGATCCAGCAAGATGAGTACAGAGGATTTGGAAGCTGTTCTTGCCAGTCTCAGGGCCTCTGTAACCGAGAGTAGGGACTGCAGTCTCAGTTGAGTGGCCACTTCTGAAGCCAGATTAGTTGTTGTCCAGAATGTTGTTCTGTGCAAGAAACAGAGAGAGTTGGTTGAACACAACTCGCTCAAGTGACTTTGCAATGAATGGAAGAAGGGATACCGGTCTGTAGTTTTCTAAAAGTGCTGGATTTAGAGCAGGTTTTTTAAGCAGTGGGCTTACCCAAGCCTGTTTAAATGCTGTTGGAAATGTACCAGTGTGAAGCGAGGTGTTGATAATGTGAGTAAGCGCAGGTATGACCGAAGAAGAAATGGCTTGAAGGAGGTGAGTGGGGATAGGATCTAGCAGACAAGTAGTGGGATGATTGGAAAGGATGAGTTTGGAAACCTCCGTCTCCGAGAGAGGAGAAAAGGAGATGAGAGATTGTGTATTTGTCGTTATGAAGTTATTATTAGTTTGTGGTGTGAGGAATTGGTCACTGATGGTTTTTGTTTTATTTGTGAAGAAAGTTGCAAAGTCATCAGCTGTAAGAGTTGATGAAGGAGGAGGGGGAGGAGGACAGAGAAGAGAAGAGAACGTTTTGAAGAGTGCACGAGAGTCGGAACAGTTGTTAATTTTGTTGTGGTAGTATATCATTTTAGCAGTGGAGACATTTGCAGAGAAGGAAGAGAGGTGTGACTGATACACACTAAGGTCGGTAGAGTTTTTGGATTTGTGCCATTTCCTCTCTGCAGCCCTTAGTTTAGCACGATGTTCACGGAGAACATCGGACAACCAGGGGGCAGAGGGGGTAGCGCGTGCTGGTCTGGATGAAATGGGGCAAAAGTTGTCTAAGCAAGATGTTAGAGTGAAGCAAAGAGTGTCAGTAGCACTGTTTGTGTCGAGTGCTGAAAACTGAGAGGGTGAAGGTAGTGCGGATGAAACCATTGAGGATAGGCGAGAGGGAGAGTGCGAGCGTAGGTTACGTCGAAAGGTGACCTGCGAAGGAGCGTGTGCTATTTCAGGAGTTAGTGTGAGGTTAGAAGTGATGAGGAAGTGGTCTGAGGTGTGCAGTGGAGTTACTAATGTGTTGTCAGTGGAGCAGTAGCGTGTGTAGATGAGGTCCAGTTGGTTACCTGATTTGTGAGTAGCCGTAGTAGACACTCGTTTGAGGTCAAATGAAGTGAGAAGAGTGTTGAAGTCAGTAGCCTGGGGTTTTTCTAGGTGGATGTTGAAGTCACCGAGCAGTACCAGAGGAGTACCATCTTCAGGGAAGTTTGACAGGAACACATCCAACTCCTCCAAGAAGTCACCCAGTTGACCTGGGGGACGATACACAACTACAACGTGGATTTTAGCAGGGTGGGTAATAGTAATTGCATGAGATTCAAATGAACTGTTGCCTGTAGGAGATGGTAGAAGATCAAATTTCCATTCATTTGAAATAAGGAGACCAGTGCCTCCACCCCTCCCAATCGTGCGAGGGGTGTGGGAAAAAGTGAAATTAGTGGAGAGAGCTGCAGGAGTGGCAGTGTCCTCAGGTTTGATCCAAGTCTCAGTTAGGGCCATGAGGTTGAGACCGGAAAGGGTAGCAATAGAAGGAATAAAATCTGCTTTGTTTACAGCAGACTGGCAGTTCCAAAGACCAATTGGAACAGAGAGTAAAGTAGTAGAGGACAGAGGGACCGTTCGTAGATTATTAGGATTGGCCTGCCTCCAATGTACAGCGCGTGCTCTCCGAGTGTTAGTAGTAATAGTACAGATTTGAAAGCACATAGTGAGTACAATTGACTAAACAAGTACTAAGTTAGACAAAAAGTAAAGAAAGGGGAGAAAGCAATACTCAAGTGCCTTGTCGGTGTCCTTGCTCGGTGGAGTCGTGCAAGGTAGAGTCGATCGTCTTTACACTTGTCGGTCTTCACACGAGGGCTGCTGCGACCGCAGCCGCGGTGTACAAACCACTACCTGTTTGATCTAAAATGAAATATATAAAGGCTGTCACAAAAACAGTTACATAAAACAATGTACTATTATATACATGATATACAGTGGGTACGGAAAGTATTCAGACCCCCTTAAATTTTTCACTCTTTGTTATATTGCAGCCATTTGCTAAAATCATTTAAGTTCTTTTTTTTTCCTCATTAATGTACACACAGCACCCCATATTGACAGAAAAACACAGAATTGTTGACATTTTTGCAGATTTATTAAAAAAGAAAAACTGAAATGTCACATGGTCCTAAGTATTCAGACCCTTTGCTGTGACACTCATATATTTAACTCAGGTGCTGTCCATTTCTTCTGATCATCCTTGAGATGGTTCTACACCTTCATTTGAGTCCAGCTGTGTTTGATTATACTGATTGGACTTGATTAGGAAAGCCACACACCTGTCTATATAAGACCTTACAGCTCACAGTGCATGTCAGAGCAAATGAGAATTATGAGGTCAAAGGAACTGCCTGAAGAGCTCAGAGACAGAATTGTGGCAAGGCACAGATCTGGCCAAGGTTACAAAAAAATTTCTGCTGCACTTGAGGTTCCTAAGAGCACAGTGGCCTCCATAATCCTTAAATGGAAGACGTTTGGGACGACCAGAACCCTTCCTAGAGCTGGCCGTCCGGCCAAACTGAGCTATCGGGGGAGAAGAGCCTTGGTGAGAGAGGTAAAGAAGAACCCAAAGATCACTGTGGCTGAGCTCCAGAGATGCATTCGGGAGATGGGAGAAAGTTGTAGAAAGTCAACCATCACTGCAGCCCTCCACCAGTCGGGGCTTTATGGCTCCTCAGTGCAAGACACATGAAAGCCCGCATGGAGTTTGCTAAAAAACACCTGAAGGACTCCAAGATGGTGACAAATAAGATTCTCTGGTCTGATGAGACCAAGATATAACTTTTTGGCCTTAATTCTAAGTGGTATGTGTGGAGAAAACCAGGCACTGCTCATCACCTGTCCAATACAGTCCCAACAGTGAAGCATGGTGGTGGCAGCATCATGCTGTGGGGGTGTTTTTCAGCTGCAGGGACAGGACGACTGGTTGCAATCGAGGGAAAGATGAATGCGGCCAAGTACAGGGATATCCTGGACGAAAACCTTCTCCAGAGTGCTCAGGACCTCAGACTGGGCCGAAGGTTTACCTTCCAACAAGACAATGACCCTAAGCACACAGCTAAAATAACGAAGGAGTGGCTTCACAACAACTCCGTGACTGTTCTTGAATGGCCCAGCCAGAGCCCTGACTTAAACCCAATTGAACATCTCTGGAGAGACCTAAAAATGGCTGTCCACCAACGTTTACCATCCAACCTGACAGAACTGGAGAGGATCTGCAAGGAGGAATGGCAGAGGATCCCCAAATCCAGGTGTGAAAAACTTGTTGCATCTTTCCCAAAAAGACTCATGGCTGTATTAAATCAAAAGGGTGCTTCTACTAAATACTGAGCAAAGGGTCTGAATACTTAGGACCATGTGATATTTCAGTTTTTCTTTTTTAATAAATCTGCAAAAATGTTTTTCTGTCAATATGGGGTGCTGTGTGTACATTAATGAGGAAAAAAAATGAACTTAAATGATTTTAGCAAATGGCTGCAATATAACAAAGAGTGAAAAATTTAAGGGGGTCTGAATACTTTCTGTACCCACTGTATATTGCCCATTCAATCTTTAAGTTATAGCCAAATAATTAGGAATACTTATCATTAGGGGTGGACTGGGGCTAAAAAGTGCCCCTGGAATTTCTGGCACAGAGCGACCCACCATATCCGGTCTGCAAAACACCACACCATAAACCCACCAGCTCATTATGCACAGATAAAACATTTTTTTGTTATCAACATTTTTTATTTTTTTCACACATAACACAACACAGCATCCAAAATATAACAAAACAAAACAACAGACACATACTCAACATCTCAAAGTCCAGTCAAAAGGGAGGGAGAGAGGGAAGAACAACAAAAACACAAAAGTCACTCCTCCATACAATCATGTATATCAACAAAAAAAAAACACTGCCAAGCATCAATGGTCGAAGGCCTGGCCCCACCGACTCACGCCGTTGCACATTCACAAGTCACTATTTGCAGGAGGCTACGGATCCAATATGTTTTTCCACACATGTGCCGTGTAAACCAGTTCTGTATTATTGTCTTCTTTGCAGCTGTAAAACCAGCAAACAACATTATCTTTTGCATTGAACTTATACAGAGACCAGGATCATCATTAAGAAGACACAAACTTGGGTTAACAGACCAATCAATTCGCAGTAATGATGACAAAACCAGGTTTACATGTGTCCATAGACTGATGACGATAGGGCATTCCCAAAACATATGAAGAAAAGAACCTGATGAAGCAGTATTACATATATAGCAGTTAGAATTTGATTGTAGTTTCATTTTGAATATTTTGTAAGGAGTTATGTATGCTCTATGAATGACTTTGAAGTGAATAAGATGATGAGCCAAATTTTTTTATGTTAAGCTGAGATTAGACCACACTCTCTCCCAGTCGACAGATAAATTAAGGTCAGATAATTCCCTATTCCAAATAGTTTTAATAGAAAGAGGTTTTGTAATGCAATCAATAATTTTATTATATATTAAGGAAACAGATGGCCGACCAGCAGATGGTGCAATCCAGTCCCGCATAGGATGAGAGGAAACTGGAGAGGTGCACAGATACATTTTTAACACCATTTACTAACATAACAATATAACATAATACAGAACTACAAATGCTATCTATTTTTCTTTCCTTTCTTTCCTCAGATTATTATTATTTTTTTGCTTATTAACATTAATGAATGACTGGCATACTTCTTTACATTATAATTTGTCTTTCCATGTGTATGGCAATAAATAATTGTTACGAATTTTTGCACAGATCTTTGACATAGAGGGACTCCTTTCCAATTGTGGAAAGAAGTATGAAAATTATTATGATGAAAAATACAGTAAACAGTAATATTGTGAAATATATAATGCTACTTTACCAGTAAAATTTAGATGGATGCCGATTGTAATGGAGGTAAAATTATTACAGTAAAATACAGTAATCGTACACTATCAGACGCATGAGTCCGTTATTATTAATGTGCAAACAAACAGACAGCGCAAATGTGCGCTCTTTGATAGCTTTTTCAGTATGCTTGTGTAACGGGGGTATTTAGCCCGTTGTGTAGGGGAAATGGATTACGGCTGCCCTGGAAGTTTGGACAACGAAAGGATCTTGGTCCCCGCTCCCCAAACGTTTTAGTCTCGTTACACACTAACGTGTGTATGTGGTTTCTTACCTTATTGTGTTAGAACACTACTGATTGACAAGGGTAGGCTTCAGGTATGGTAATGTTATACGGTGGCTTCCTGAAGTGAAATTGCATATGTGAGAACACAGTGTAATATGCTCCGCCCTCCCCAGATCTAATAAAATAAGTGAGACTCCCCCACTCCCTGGCAGCTCTCAACAAAAAGGTACACTGTAAATAAGTGCAAAAAGGAATTAAACAGAATTTATTCTTTTAGATTTATTTTCTTATGATTAATTATTTATTCTGTGTGAGTAATCGATTAAATAAAATAAAATAATTTACAGTCTTCGTGTTGTCTCTTGAATTCACACCAACACTTTCAACACAACAGTTGAAAAAATCTTTCACTTGTGGTATAACAAATCTTCAAAATGAGATCACTGGCAATTTGTAAACTCACAAATTCTCACCTTTTCAAATAATCACATTTGAAAACAACAAACAAAACAAAAATGTTCCACAGATAACAGGGGTGCAAACTCCTCAGGCGTGAAAAAGGTGACAAACTAAACTTCCCCCCCCCCCAATATATATATATATATATATATATATATATATATATATATACACACACTGGGGTGGGGAATTGCAGGGTACCTCACGATACGATATAATCACGATACAGTGATTCTGCAATAATCGATATATTGCTAGACAATCATATAATGATACATCACGATATCTGTCTAACTACGAAAACAAAATGCCTGTGAAAAGGTTAAGTGCAAGTTTTCTTTATTCAAGTCCAAACTGTTAGAAAACAGCAGAAAAGTACTGTAAATCAATTTTAACATGTTAAGTAAATTAATCATTTTATTGATTAATTTATATATTTTTTTGTGTATAGTTTATTTAGAATATATTTAGCTATCACTCAAGATAACTTGAGATTCACTTGCGAGGGCAGTTAAACAGTTTATTAGGAACAATCAAAGCTGACTTTTCAGCATCATTACTCCAGTCACATGATCCTTCAGAAATCATTCTAATATTCTGATTTGCTGCTCAAAAAACATTTATTATTATTCTGTTGAAAAGAGCAGAGAATGTTATTTTTTTGATGAATAGAAAGTTCAGAAGAACAGCATAGTTTGTAACATGATAAATGTCTTTATCATTACTTGCGTGCTAAATAAAAGTTTGAATTTCTATATGCTGACTACAAGCTTTTGAATGATATAGTGTATATTGTTACACTTGGAGTAAGACTGAAGTAATGAAGAAGAGAATTCTTTACAAAAACATACATACCACGAGAACAAAACTGGAAAAACTCTTCTTCACTACGAAACGTGGGTCACTGTCCACACTCTCACTTAGTGCTGTCCCAGCAAACACAGAACGTTCCCCTAACGTTCCCATTTGGTTCCCAGTTGGTTATTTTTTGGGAACCAAATAAGAACGTTCTCGGAACGTTCCCTGTAGGTTCTTTTTTAATAACCTAAAGAGAACGTTCCCAGAACGTTCCCTGCAGGTTATTTTCAAGTTTTAATTTTATAACCTAGAGAGAACGTTCTGGGAACGTTCCGTGCAGGTTATTTTCAGTAGTCATAACCATGTAAACTAATTAAAACTTTGCAGATTTTTCTGATTATTCTAATGCTGAAATGTGTATTTTTTTTATCATAAACAAACTAGTTTTGCAGAATTTAATGTCTGAAATAAGCTTTTAATAAAGTACAGACATCAAAGTAGTCAAATCGCATTATAATGATGATATAATTCCAATTTTATAGCTGAAATTAAGCCGAGGTTAAGCATAGTCTGAAAAGCATACCATAAACACCGGGTTTGTTTGTATGTTTCTTTACAGCGCGCCTCTGATCTGCACGCGCGTCCAGCACGCGCTTCTCCAGCACGCGCTTTTCTCCTGTGTTCCATAAAGCCGCGCACTCACATAATTAAAAAAATTAACGGTCATTTTGTTTTACTGACTGACTAACACTCGTTTATCGATCTCTTTATTGAATAATTACTTATAATTAATACATATTCGAGTCGAGAGTATATATTGTGATTTCAGAGAGATTTGACAAGTAATTGAAGAGAACATGATATTAACCTTGAAGTTTTTGATTACGGACCAAAACAGAGAAGCACATCATCGTTAATTCAGTGGTAAGAAATGAATGTAATATCAAATAAATGTTATTCATTTTTAAAACCCAATATTTTGTTGAAGTCATTGTTATTTGGTGCTTAAGAAACGTAATATATTATACGGTAGGTAGTTATAATAAAGAAATCTTACATATTAACGGATAATTCAATCTCATTTAATGCTCCTTATGATGGTTAAATGTGCTCTGATTATCTTTAATGATTAAACAATAGTTTGAAATAAGACATTTACTGATTATTGAGGTGCATATCTGTCCGTCTTCCATACCGCTTATACTCTTCGGGACGGGAGTGCTGGATGATTACTGACAGCAGCGGTATCAGAGTAAAGAGGTTAGGAGAACGTTCTGGGAACCTTCTAGGAACGAAAATAGAGCATTTCCTTTAGGTTAGGAGAACGTTCTGGGAACCTTAAGAGAACTTTCTGGGAACCTTCTAGGAACGTAAATAGAACGTTCCCGTTAGGTTAGGAGAACGTTCCGGGAACCTGCCGAGAACGTTCCCGGAAGGTTTTGGGAACGTTCCCCTAACCTAAAGGGAACGTTCTATTTACGTTAAGAAAACTTTCCTGGCTACCCAAAAGGGAACGTTCTTGAGAACGTTCTGGGAACCAAAAATTGTTAGCTGGGTGGGTAGTTTTTGTGTAACCCAGCTCCTGGGATAGGACAGTCGCAACAACCCAGCGTTTGGCAAGCATATATTTTGCATTCTCTTTGGGTGAGAGCAGTTCTCAGTGCTGACTTATTTCTGTGGTCAAATATAGGTTTGTTTCATTTAATCTATAAAACAGTAAACCATTTTATTTTATGCAAAGCAAACCAAGTCACCTAAACGAGGCGCATCTGTCTTTTTGCGACTATGAATTGTTTTATTTTTACTTCTAAAATGCTATGAAAATAAAGGCAAGAAAGAAAGAAATAATAAAAAAAAAAAAAGTCAAAATAAATGAAAAATAAAACAAAACGAAACCAAAAGCAACTAAATAAATTAATAATCAAAAATAAATAATCGTCTTCTAATCAATCTCAGCATGCTTTAATTTTGTGTTGCTAGAGGTTTGCATCAAATAAAAATGTCTTTGGTCTTCGCTCTGGAACTGTTCTGGGCTGGGTTTCTCATAACAATTGATCTTAGCAAAGAGTGTTTTCTACGAGTCATTTTACGAACGTTCGTTATTGTTTCACGCGTCTCCCAAAAATGCACTTAACCAAAGAGTATAGAATACCAAGAGGCGAAACTCTGATGCTTTTCGGGTAACAGCCACTAGGTGGCGCTTCGGGAGCGCGGCCGCCATTTTGGGGTGAAAATTCCAACTGGACAATGTTACAGATATACAGAAATAGACAGAATAACAATGAAAGAGAAGTCAAAGTGGAATAAAAGAACGCAATGTTGGGCAATCCCCTTCAAAAACTATCAGAGTGACAGTGAAAATCTTGACTTTCATCATTTTCCCAAAGACTCTGACAGGTAATTATTCACAAAAGTGTAAAAATATTGTGTGTTTTGAAGTGGGACGTAGCACTGTCTTATGCACCTGCTAACTATAACTGTTTTTTAGTCTAGTAGTAAACTTAAATCCTTTTAGGAACTGCAGGTCCTAGCCATAGAAACCATAATAATGATTTATATGGATATGACACTATAGTTATAATGAGCTTATGAAACTTTACACGTTTACTACATACTATATTATTATTTACTATTACTCCAGTAGGTCTGAAATATATATTGTACGTTTTAATCCCCTGAACACACTACAAACATGATGATCTAGAACATGATGCATTGTTGTGTCTGTCATAATTAAATAATTAAACAATTTTGGAGAAAGTGGCTGTAGGCTACTTGTTTTTTTTTTTTTTATTAAAAAGTTTTTTTTTTGTTTACAGTCTTCCTTTAACGGACATTAATATAAGATAATACTGTAAAAACAGTTTACTGTCAAGATGTTATTCCTGTTATATATTTATTATCCAACATTTCTATTTTTTCTGTCATTAATTTCATTTCATATGTTGGTATTAATTCAGTGTTTATAATGCTACACTTGAACTTAAAATATTTGTAACCGAAACTGACATGGTTTCTAGAGACCAAAAGGTTTTGTAAAAAAAGGGAAGACTTTAAAATAAAGTCTGTAAAATAAACTGTTAAAAGGATTTGATGATCACTCGTCTAGTGATTGTACATTATTGTTGTCATCGTTCAGGCTGTATTTCAGGTTTAATGTACGGTTTTTTAAACAAATCTTTCCATGGCGATAGCAAGAATCTAGTGGAGTGCCGACTGAGTATAGAAGCCCAAGAGGCGAAACTCTGTATATATACTGTATATACTTTAAATGTGTTATTGTAAGTTGGTCAAGCGCAACTGGCTCCTATTATTCTACCGTTTTTGTGTAGTTTTCAGTCCAAAATGGCGGCGTCATGGGCGCAACTGTTGCTATGGAGCGTTCTATTGAGTTTCGCCTCTTGGTATTCTATACTCTTTGACTTAACACAAACGCATGTAGCCTTGCTTTAAGTGCTACTTTGGAGTCGCTATCTGTTTGTCAAGTGCTGAAATGTCAATTTATAGAATGGCTCGTAATTGTAGTACACGCTCGTTTATTGAAATGTTAACAAATTTAAATGTTAATATAATATAATATATAACAATATTTGTTATATAGTATATATTTAATAATAATAATATATATTATTGTATATAATATCTGCAAGACGTTATTTCCGGGTCCAATACATGGCTGGTTTTCGTGAACGTCAGCAAGCCATTGACAGATTTTTATACCAGAGTTTATAGCTATTTTTCCCGGTCTTTGAAGCATATTTCCTACATTACTACTTTTTTTTTTTTTTTTAGTCCTTTAATTTAGATGTGTATTTTTGTTTTGTTTTGTGCCCTTTTTAATTATTTCATTTCATATAAATAAAAAAAACGAGTGATAAAGTGTACAATAAATTACAATCAAAAGCTTTAATTATAATCAAATTGCACTTGAATAAAGTTAAAGGTGTCATCTGCCGACTGTCCTGCAGGTGACCTCATAATTCTGTCTTCTTAAAATGCACGTATGGATTTAGGATCACTCCAGAGCTTAAGTGCTACTTAAGTTAAGATGCTTTTGGGAAACAGACCTAATATTAAGATCAGTCGTACGATCGTTTTTACGAACTTCTTAGGCTCACGATGCTTTTGAGAAACGCAGCCCTGTTAATTCTGCTAAACTTTAATTACTAAAACTAACATTTAAACGGAAACTAAACTGTATAAAACTATAGGCTAGAAATCGGTTAACAAAATAAAAACTAAACTAAAATTAACCAAATTATTTAAAAAAAAATAATAATAAAAATGAAACTGAATTCTTAGGTGCCAGATCCTGACCGGGTTTGTTCAGATTAGCTCTGACTATGAATAGCTGTGCACACCAGCTGTTTTGCGCTGCTCAACGGGAATTCTCCCAAATCTTCCCATGGCCACTTCAGGCTTGTACACTTAATTTGTGTTTGCAGCTATAGTGGTTATTTATTTATTATTATTTTTATTTTTTTTACGTTGCAGTAGGGAAAAAAATAATAATCAGAAAACATGCCCGTGACTGCTTTTATTTTAATGCAGTTGTATCAATAAACATTCTCCAGTCTTTCACATGCATCTTTAAAATCGTATTTAATTGTGAGAGTGAAGTGGGGGTATTGGGTGGGGGCGGCATGGCATGCGCCGGCCCTGGTTACCGTGTTTATTCATCTTTGTTAACCAGCTCATGCAAATGTTAACAGATACAACTTTGAATTTGTATAATGTCCTAAATTTTGAAATGAACATTAATATAACAAATTACTAATGTTAATGCATGCTTTAGAAGTACTGTGTAATGAACTTTGGTGCTGTATTTTGTGTTGGCAATTTGACATGCAGTTGTCATATGCTACACTCTTGGCCCACCCAGTTTTATGTAGGCCCACCCACTTAAACATTTCTGGCTACGCTAGTGGTCCTATCTATCATATGTTGCTGCCTCCATTACTGTGCTATACATTAGATTATTAATAGCCTTGATAGGACAGTACAAGAAACGCTATAAATAATATTTCATAGCGCAAAAGTATTATAATACGAAAAGCTCCAATAGAGAGCAGTACAAAGCGCTTATGCGCATCCCGTGCGCAAAATGATGCTCTTGAAGCAGCACGGAGTCACAGCACGCAGCTCCACAGACGTTCAAAGCACAGAGGAAAGAGATATTGATGCTTAGCTTATTAAATCTGCGCAATAGTTTATTGAGCCTTTTCTTTTAACGGTTTTAAATCTCAGCTATTGAGCGCTCTTGAAGAGAGTTTCATTGTTTTGACTGTATTAAGCGTACGCAACGCAGTTTGAACGCTGAACGGAGAATAACGGACAGCCGCAGCAGAGAGAAGAGTTTAGTGAACTTGAATTTAACGACTTAAATATTCATCTGTACCTCACATTAAACTATGGAACGGCTTCAGAACACTTGGGCTTTGACTTTATGGTGCCTTATAATGCTTTTGTGCTTTCGTGGGGCTTAACAATAACACAGAATAGTATACACACAATATCGGATTTGGATTGGCCTCATCTCTCCGATACCCGATCCGCAGAAAATGACCGGATCGGAGCCGATACCGATCCTGAGTATCGGATCGAATCATCTTTAGCGGAAATCATGGCGCCTTATGTGTGATATCAAATGCTTCCACAGATTTATAGTATTACTGTAGCATTTCACCTGAGCATTACGAATCACGCGTATGGCTTTGTTCTTGGTTCTCATCAACAGTATCTCCACCATGATAAGCACTGAATGAATGACAGGCTTTCTGTTGTAACATCGCGCAAGGTAAATAAGGGTGACATCTAGTGGAGAAGACTAATGATAAGAATCACATTAATCAGATCTTGTTTTAAATGCGTGCTGAAATAAATACCGGAAAAGATCGTTTCACGGCTTTTGAGAATCGATATCGAATCAACGTCATTAAAAAAAACAATTAATCGAAAAATCAATTTTTTTGCCCAGCCCTAGTGCTAAGTGGGAGCTAGGCTGGGCAGTGGCCACCCAGCGTTGCTGAACAAAAACAGGGCACTGAGCATAATTCCTTCTTCATTTTGGCCAGACATTGTGGCTAACACAAAACTATGGAAGCATATGTGTAGCAAAATTCAATTAGCAATGTAATTTGCAAAATGGCAATGTACTTCTGTATATAAATGTACATTTTCACATACCATATGTGCAACATTTAGTGCAAAATGAAAATGAAAATTAAATTATATAATATAAATTTGCCATTTTCTACACTAGTTTTAATATGCATATTAAAAACCTATTTTAAAGCTTTATAAGTTGCAAAATTAAAATTAAAATGCATTACCCGAATTGATTAGATATGTTTAACATGTCCAAGCAAAAAATTTATCAAAATTATCATTTAAGTGCTGTTTTTCCTAAATGCATTTAGACTTAGGGGTAGGACACTTGGGATTGCATTTTCATCGGATAATTGTAGCAAAATTCAATGAGAGTTTCAAAATGCATTCTGAGCCAAAGGTGCAGCAAAAGGGTAGCAAAATGGTGATTTAAATGTCTTTTATTTTTCTTAAATGCACTGACACTTACATATATGACGTTTCAATTGCATTTTCATTAAATACCCCGCGATGAATATTGTTTAAGTCATTGTGGATTTGAAAATGCATTCCGAGCCGAGCACGCCCCCTAGCTATCAATCATTACATCAAGGCGGGGCTCGGCAACAGGACGCAAGATAGGTCAATATTCACCATTAACCAAACGCTCTTTACCTGCCTGAACATCTCTCACCGTTTACACTCGCATTGATGCACATAAGCAAACAGTGCTATTCTACACTTATTTACCTATTTGCCACCTTACACAGTGGGGGTGGGGGGGCTTTGGGGGCTCGAGCCCCTGCCCTTTTTCAAAATTATTCAAAAGTGCCCCTCTCAGACAAATATCAGTGATATTGTGGTCAAAATTTGTCAAAATTACAAAATGCATTTGAATTCTAATTAACATGACAATGTGTACAAAATGGTAACTAATCGCTCAAAAGTCGGGAAATTCCTGTTTATTTTTACATATCTGTCAAATCTGAGGCATTGCTATGGGTTGCGTGCGTTTTGCTTGACTGACTGATATTCCGCAGTCTGTTCAGAAACCATAGGCCCTCAAGCCATAGGCTATATGGTTCTTTCAGTGAGTGGGTCGACGGAAGGAAAAAATAAACCAAACAATATTTTAAACTATTTTTCATCAATAATCAAAGCTAGTGTGTCGATTTAATTAAAAATCCATATATTATATATTTTAGAATATTACATAATTCATCAATGCCCGTTTGTCATGTATAATAGGCTACACAAACCAATCATGATCTGGCTCAAGTTCAAATTTCATTGGACAATAATGTGAAGGGTCATTTTCCGTTCTTATTCATAAATTGGTAGAAAACGACATGGGACAGACAAGCTTATTTGTGGAGCGATCTGGATCTGCGGTTTGTCTCATTTTATAAATCAAATTACATCGCTGAGAAAATGGATGCTAAATGACTACAAAAGCACTGCACAAAACAAAAGTCGCAATAATGGTAATCTGTAGGCTATTCAATTCACTTATATTTATGTATGATATCCTACACTGTTACTGATGAAACTCTCATAGTAAATGAAGCCCAAGTGCCACCTACAGGCCTATTATGTGAAGTGTAGGTTGGCGAAATGGTGACGTGAAAGGACTTTATTATATTACCATTTTTGATAATTATGCAGCATTATGAAAGTGCCTTATGCTCATCAAGCCTGCATTTATTTGATCAAAAATACAGAAAAAAACTGTAATATTGTGAAATATTACAATTTAAAATAATGTTTTTCTATTTTAATATACTTTAAAATATAATTTATTTCTGTGATTCAACGCTGAATTTTCAGCATCATTACTCCAGTCTTCAGTGCATGGTCCTTCAGAAATCATTCTAATATGCTGATTTATTATCAATGTTGGAAACGGTTGTGCTGCTTAATGTTTTGCTTTTTATTTTAATTTTATTTATTTATTTTGGAACCTGTGATACTTTTTTGGGGTTCATTGATAAATAAAAAGTTAAAAGAACAGCATTTATTCAAAATAGAGATGTTTTCTAACATTATCGGTCTTTACTATCACTGTTTCTATCAATTTAACAAATCCTTGCTGAATAAAAACTAATTTCTTTAAAAAAAATACTGACCGCAAGCTTTTGAACGGTAGTGTATATTGTTACAAAACTTATATTTTAAATAAATCCTGTTCTTATTTAACTTTTTATTCATCAAAGAATCCTGAAAAAAGTATGACAGGTTTCCAACATTGCTAATAAATCAGCATTGCATAAAATGTATTTTAAAGTATATTAAAATTTTTATCAAATAAATGCAGGTTTGATGACCATAAGAGACTTATTGCAAAAACATAAAATATTAATGTGTCCAAACTTTTGACCTATAATTTTTTTTTTTTTTACATTTGAGCCCCTGCCCCTGAGGAAGTGTAGAATAGCACTGTCTGTTTGCTTATGTGCATCAATGCGAGTGTAAACGGTGAGAGATGTTCAGACAGGTGAAAAGCGTTTGGTTAATGGTGAATATTGACCTATCATGCATCCTGTTGCCGAGCCCCACCTTGATGTAATGATTGATAGCTAGGGGGCGTGCTCGGCTCGGAATGCATTTTCAAATCCACGACTTAAACTATATTCATCGCAGGGTATTTAATGAAAATGCAATTGAAACGTCATATATGTAAGTGCAAATGCATTTAAGAAAAATAAAAGACATTTAAATCACCATTTTGCTACACTCTAAAAAAACACTGGGTTAAAAACTACCCAATTTGGGTAGTTTTTAACCCAAGGGCTGGGTAAATATAGGACAGAACACATACGGGGTTAATTTTACCCAGCAAATTGGGTTGTTTATTTAACCCAACATAATTGGGTTGATTTAACCCAGCTAATGGGTTGATTCATTTTTATTATAATACTAGCTTTTTTTTTTTTTACTGTATACATGAAATAATGTTTACAGATTAACTTAAATCCTCTAAACTTTTGTAAAATATTCCACAACCACTGGTTTGCATGAAAACTTTATTTTCCTTTATTTATCATTTACAGCCTTGTTCATTTTATGTATACATATTGCCTATTTAAACTCGTTTAACGAACATTAAAAGTAAACATTAAACAGAAGTAATCCACGTGTAATTGTCCAGTCTCTGTTATTCTGTTTCCACCGTAACGGCGCTGGCTCTCGTGCCCGAGCTGGAGTCGTGTTCGGCGGAAACTGTTCAAGGCTGAGACCGCCGCCCTGCGTTTCACTCATAGCCGAAATATTCTGCGACTGCCTTCATAACCTGCCCAAAAACAAAAAGTAAACAGCTCTGAGGACATATTTTAACATCCAAAGTATTTGTATTCTGTATCTTTATGAATAAAATCGTTTATTTTATGCAAAACATCAGGGTTTTCCATCACGCGAAAAGAACGCGACACTCGTTAAAGGTGATTCATACCGTGCGCCTGTATGTTGTTCTGCATAAAATTGAAAGATATACAGCACAGTAACGATTTTATATATAAAATAAAATGTACACAAACCTGTATTTACCGAAGAAATGCTTCAATTCGATGGCGCTTTGAACTGCTCTCTCCAGAAGACGATGCAAAATCCCCGTGATAAATAACCCAACCGCTGGGTTACATCTGACCCAGGATCTGAGTAATACAAAAACTACCCAAACATTGGGTTGTTATGTCTGACCCAGGAGCTGGGTAAAACTAAAAAACTACCCAAACATTGGGTTGTTACATTTGACCCAGGGGCTGGGTAACACAAAAACTACCCAAACACTGAAAAAATAACCCAAAAAAATGACCCAAAAGGCTCAACCCAGCATTTGGGTTAAAAAAATAACCCAGGATTTTTTAGAGTGTACCCTTTTGCTGCACCTTTGGCTCAGAATGCATTTTGAAACTCTCATTGAATTTTTCTACAATTATCCCGCGGTCTCATGATGAAAATGCAATCCCAAGTGTCCTACCCCTAAGTCTAAATGCTTTTAGGAAAAACAGCATTTAAATTATAATTTTGCTACAGTTTTTGCTTGGACATGGTAAACATATTTAATCAATTTGGGTAATGCATTTTCATTTTGCAACTTATAAAGCTTTAAAATATTTGTAAATTTTCATATTAAAACTAGTGTAGAAAATGGCAAATTTTAATTATATAATTGAATTTTCATTTTCATTTTGCACTAAATGTTGCACATATGGTATGGGAAAATGTACATTTATATACAGAAATACATTGCCATTTTACATATTGCATTGCAAATTGAATTTTGCTACACATATGCTTCCATACAAAACAGCTCCATTTTTGGCAACACTATCTGTTTTCATAGCAGCCGCATTGTTCATGTTAGCGAGTGTCTAAACCACCGATTTTACTTCCAAGTTTTAAGTAAACATGCAAAAATAAAACGATAAACATTTACTTGGCTAGTTAACTGAAATAAAACGATTAACTGCACACATACCTCTACTGAATTGTAACGCAAACGGTGGTCTCGCGCCGATGACGTCAGCATCCAGGTAGGCCATAACCCACAGTGTGTTATGATTGGTCGACTGACAGGCTCAAATCTGATTGGCTAAAGAGTACGAGTGACTGGCATGGGAGGAGTTCGCTGCCAGCAAAGTCTCAAAAATACACACACACATCCAAGGCGATTCACACATTCACAGCCCATGGTACACTCATGAATTTTAAACATTCAAAAATTTTGTACACAGTTGTACATTTGTGAATTGTGTTTTGCATTTGTGAAACGTATTTTATGAATATATATTCTTATTTTGTGCACGTGAATTTGTTTTTGTGAATATATATTTTTTTGTCATGTAGGTGAATTATTTCTCATGCATGTGAATTGGGTTACGCATGTGTGCATCGCGTCTTTTGCGTGAATTATTAATGAGATCATTCTGCCTCCATATGGGGGTAAGCAGATAAACATCAAATTTTCATTTTTGGGTGAACTATCCCTTTAACTTGAGTTTGTAAAAGTGCATCTTCTTCTTCTTCTTCTTTAGTTTTCTTATTTGCTCATTATTTTATTTAGCGCCTTGCCTTATGCTTTGGTTTGAAGCTTAATATAGTTTTTTAATATGCAGTTTTTGTGAAAAAAAAAAAAAACTGGATATCTGGATATGGTGGATATCTGATATCCAGCAGTTACAAACAAGGAAATCAAGGGGAAAATGTCTGCAATTATTTATAGGTCTGAGACCTATATGACATATGTATTTAAATTAAGTTACCAGAGTGATAATTAGCCTATGGAACATTTTCAAGCTGTTAAAATTAGAAATTACTAACCTTGAAAGTGGATCAGACCCCCTGCCCTGGTCAGCCACAAACATCATTCTGACGCACACACGCACACACAAAGTAGTAGTACTCAAGATTGTGTGTTATGAGAATTTACTGTATTCATCAGCGCCACTGCCTAACAGACGAATTGTATCTCATTGGTATGATATCTCTCTCAATGTATGCAATCACTTAAACTTATGTCATTCAAATCGTGTTAAATTGTGTATTTTATGTATAAATGTTCACTGATCTAGAATAATAAATAAATAATGAAAGAGAAGGACATTTAACACCGTAAACAAAACAAAAAAATATTTTAATTTAATTTGTTTTGTTTTAATATTCTCTTCCCAGGTAAAAATCCAATATGGAATTGTCAGGTGAGTTTGGTAAAGGTGGGGTTGTCTATCTATCCCTGTTTTGTTTTTTGACTACAACAGGCACTTTGTAAAGGCAAGATATGAGACCTTGTGAAAAACAAGTACACTTCAGCATAGTTTTAATAAGGGTTCCTGATTCAGAAATAATGTATTTTAAAAGTGTGAATTGAATGCAATGTTTTCAAAGACGTATGTTATTACAATTAAAATAAAATATAGTTAAAATGTCTAATAAATGCAGTTAGTTGAACTTAAGAGTGCTTTTTTGACTCACAAAGGTGAGATTTATTTTCATAATTGTAACCCTGTCTGTGAAATCCAGGCTAACGTCTCAAAAGCTAATTATGAGATAACAAGCATCAAAGTTTGATTTCAAATATTAATTTCACTATGATTTCAATCTTTGACATGGCCTTACTCATCAGTATTAAAGATAAAAGACTCCAATGTTTTTTTTGTTTTGTTTGTTTGTTTTATTTCTTATGAAGGATGATTTAATCCTAGGAGTAAATCACACACAAAAAAATGTCTTTAGCTGCATTTTCACAGTCAGGGCCACAATTACTTCTATTGTCTTTGAAATATGCTTAAAGTGTATTTAATGTGCTGATAAGCCTTGTAGTTAACTAAAATATTTTTAATGCCATTTTGTTGAAACATATATGCCATGTATATAATACAGTATATTTGTAATTACATATTTTTAATGTTGCAATTTAAAATATATTAACTTTAAATATAATATCAAATAACACACTTAAATAAAACAGATAAAACTATAATTTAGTACTTACATTTGCTTTAGGATGTTAAGTGTGTTAAGAAACTTAGTCATTAGTACGTTATGCTTTTTTTTCATTGATATTAAACAATCTGCAAGTACTTTTAAAAATATATATTTTTAAGATTTGAAGTACACTACAAATAATAATAGTGCACAATTAATACAATTAAGCACACTTCTTTTTCACAATACTTTTTCAATGTTTCTTGCATTAAAATATACATCTTAAAATATTCTAAAATTTAAATGTGTGACCATTATTGTGATCTGCATATGTGAAGTTCATAAACTTGACTGAATGTTGTGTAGGAATGATTTTCATTCATTTTCCATTCATAATAGACTAAAGATTTCAGTGTGTAATGTTTTGCTTAACAAAGCTTGATACATACACAGGCATGTCTGGTTATGTTCCACTAGAGGACACCGTAATAATTCCTTCACCAGATCCGTACTACTGTCCTTCTCATCTGGAGACCTTAATCGGGGTCAGATAAGACTGGAAATGCATTTTAAAAATATTAATAATAATGTTTATTATTATATGTATGTTACTCTGACTTAGACAAATGCATTTATTTCACAGCAATTTTAACTGCAAGGAGCCTGTAATTTTATTGTATGTTTTAGATGGATCAATTGTTTGTTTACAAAAAAAAAACTACAGAAGAATGTCTTGGAGATGGTTTGTTCATTAGCATTTCATGAATAAAATTGAGCAAAATCAAGTGAACAACATTCTTATCTCCTACGTTTTCATCTCTTAAAGCTTGCTGTGGAATAAAGCCTGTCAAGAGATATAATGTTAAAGATGACACTGGGAAAGAGGTTTTCAGTATTCTTGAGGAAAGCGAGTGTTGTGACAGGTCTTCCTGTCCTGGCGCACATTCTTTCATTATGAATGTTACTGATGTCTCTAATCAAGAGGTCATCAGACTGGTGCACCCGTTTGTTTGCTGCTGCGGCAGACATAAGGTATGAATTTTATTCACATCTTGTTTAGGCTTTAATTATGTTGTGTGTTATATATTATATGTTGTATTTATGTTTTAGCTAGAGGTTCAGTCTCCACCAGGCACTGCCATTGGATTTGTTCAACACAACTGGCATATTTGCCTACCTAAATTCACGGTTGAGAATGAACAAGGTGAACCGGCATTTAAGATTGAGGGACCATGTATAGGTTGTACCTGCTGCACAGACCATAACTTTGAGGTGAAGAACATACACTCAGACACAAGTTTAAATTTTCCATTGACTATTTGCCTATTGTTTTTTATTTGACCAAATATATTTTCTATTCTCAAAATATATTTTCTATTCTCCAACCTTAAACATAACCTTTACATAAAGCTTTTTGGATTATAATTAAAATTCTATTTAGTATGCTCAATAAGCCATTTACCTTGTTGCCTGACCCATATTAGCTGTAAGCATTTTCAAGTTGTGCTATATTTCTGGGGAAATTTGATCCCCACAATGAAGGCAAAAAACCTGATTCACAAGCACGTTTCTTTGGTTTTAAATGTCAGAGCTAACATGGTTTTAGACATGGTTTACATGGTTTTAAATGTCTTGTTGCTTATTTAAACCAGCCTGGTCTCATTTATATGTAGGTATTATTAATCAGTGCTGGGAAGGTTACTTTGGAAATGTAATAGGTTACAGATAACAAATTGAATGAATCATCACTTGAATTAAGCATCTGAATGCATTTTTATCAATCGCCATGGTGGCAACTCTCAGACAGGGGGTAGCCTAAAGCTTTTAGTGACAACTGATGGACCGATTTAGATGTAGTGTGCTCCAAATTCAAACAAGAGAACCAATCAAAAGCATCAGAATAGCATTGCTTCACTAAACGGCCTTTAAATGGCAGGAGGCATCCTACACATCAAAACAAAAGGCAAATCAACAAAATAATATTATTCAACATATCCTAGCTTTTAGCATGAAAATATTCAGATGTAACCCCTTTGTAATTGTTGTAATTGTTGGGGATGCTAGACCAATATGCGAGGGTACTATAAGAAAATAATCAATATTCATGAGGTCAAAGTTACTTCATAAATAATTTGTCAACCTTTTTTTTTTTGTTTTTTTTTGTGATAAAAGCAGCTGGTACACACCACATTTAACAGAAGTATAGTTTTAAATTTTATTTGGCCAAAGAATAGGCATATTCAACAAAATAGACACAAGCTACAAGTGAGCACAAGACAATGACAAAAACCTTGAACATACAAAGGTGACTTCAGAATTGGACAGCACGCGCTCAGTATTAACAAAACAATTCAGATGTAGCCTATGCATAATTAGAACTGAGCATACTTTACACTTATTAAACATTAAACAAACACCACATCACAATCTTAGTGATTATGTAATGGTCTTTATCAAAAAAACGGTCGATCTCAGCTGCTTGGGGGGTAGGGTGACCATTCTCATGGTGGACGGTGGGCAATATGACAATGATGTGAGACATTTTATTTATATATGCCTATTATTTATATATATATATATTATTTAAAAGCAAAATACAAATTTGCGCAAATTACAAACCATAAGACAAATACGAAGAGATACAAATTAATACACTCATTTTTCAAATAGCCTATAGTAGGTTTATATAACATATGTACATTTATTTAACATCTCTTGTTGTTTCACGAGTTCACCCTTATATATATATATACAGTGCCTATAAAAAGTCTTCATACCCCTTCATTTTTTTCACGTTTTGTTATGTTGCAGCCTTATGTTAAACTGCTTTGAATTACTTTTTTTCCACATTAATCTACACTCCATACACCATAATGACAAAGCAAAAATAGAATTGTCACAACTTCGTAAAGTAATAAAAAAAAAAAAAAACTGAAATAAGTACATTGCATAAGTCTTCATACCCTTAACTCAGTACTTAGCTGAAGCACCTTTACAGCCTCAAGTCTTTTTGGGTATGATATGACAAGCTTTCCATATCAGAATTTGGCAATTATCTGCCATTCTTCTCCTCATCTCTTCACGTCTCAAGCTCTGTCAGGTTGGCTGGGGGCAGATGCACATTTTCAGGTTTCTCCAGAAATGTTTGATTGGTTTCAAGCCCAGGCTGTGGCTGGGCCACTCAAGGACATTCACAGAGTTGTCTATAAGCCACTCTTGTTGTGTGCGTTGCAGATGTCCTGCATAGAGACACCTGCCAAGAAGGCCTTGGAGGCCGCCACACTTCTAGTGGAGTGAGCCTTGACACCCAGAGGCGAGGGGAGATCAGAGGATTCGTAGGCAATGCAAATGGCATCCACAATCCACTGACTGAGGGTCTGCTTAGAAGCAGGCAGACCCCTCTTAGGGGGACCATAGCATGCCAGCAGTTGGTCCGCCTTTCTCCACAGGGCAGCTCTGTGGATGTATGTGTCCAGTGCTCGCACCGGACACATACAATTAAGCTTCTGCTGGTCGGCTCCCTGAAGGGAGGAGGACAGAATGCCTGCAGTACGACTGGCCGTGGTGTAGAGGACATACTCCCTTCTTGAAGAAAGGTATCGCCAGAAGAAAGGTAGTCTTCAAAGTGAGATGACGATCAGAGATCTCCTCAATAGGTTCGAATGGAGGCCTACAGAGAGCTTCTAACACCACAGCCAGGTCCCACGGGGGGACACGGGCTCATACTGGAGGTCTCAGCCTCAGCGCACCGCGGAGGAAACGTGTAGGGGTTGTCTACCCACTGACTGGCCACTGAGAGGGGCGTGGTAGGCCGATAAAGCCGCCATGTAGACCTTCAGGGTGGAGTGGGTTAACCCTGTGGAGGAATGGGCCTGCAAGAACTCCAGAACTGTACCAATCGGGCAGTTGACTGGGTCGAGCTGGCGGTCTCCACACCACGAAGTGAAAAGCTTCCACTTCAGGGCGTACAGTTTCCTTTTTACAGTTTTGCGTACAGAGGGAGCTCTGGATTGGAGGATGGTCTCAACAACCTCAGTTGAAAGACCGGAAGCTATGAGCTGTGCCCCACAGCTTCCACAGCTCACAGGCGAGGGTGGACGATAGTGCCCCTCGCCTGTGAGAGGAGATCCCTCCTGACGGGAATCTCCCATGGAGAGCTGTCGAGGAGAGAAATCAGGTCCGAGAACCATACTTGGCCCGTCCAGAATGGGGCTACTAGTAGCAGACGGATCCCGTCCCGGTGCACTCTCACCAGAACTCCCGGGAGCAAAGCGATCGGGGGAAAGGCGTACAGATGAAGCCTCGGCCAAGTCTGTACCATAGCATCCAGCCCCACTGGAGCTGGAGGAGTCAAAGAGTACCTGAGGGGACATTGCGATGTCTCCTGAGTTGCAAAGAGGTCCACCTGAGCCTGGCCAAACACTCTCCATATCTGCTTCACCACCTCGGGGTGTCTGTCTGCTCCCACATTGAGATACCCAGGAATGTAGACGGCTCTCAACGAGAGGAGTCTGTCCTGGGACCACACAAGGATCTGGTGTGCCAGATTGTACAAGGGGCGCGAATGCAGACCTCCCTGGTGGTTGATGTAAGAGACCACCGCTGTGTTGTCGGTGGGCACCAACAATCTCTTAGGCGATCTCTTAGGTCTAGGAGGAAGTGTTTCAGTACACGAAACACGGCCTGCATCTCCATGTTGATGTGCAATGTGAGATGGCGGCCGCTCCACAGACCGTGGGCCGAGCGGCCACTCATGACCGCTCCCCAACCGGTGAGGGATGCATCTGTCGCTAGCATATGCGGCGAGAAGGAGCTTCCAGCAATGGGCCCTGAGACAGGAACCAAGGTGGTCTCCACATGTCTAAAGCCCTGTTCAGACTAGACGATATTAGCCCGATTTTGCCACAATCTGCTTGACGTAGGGTGTCGTGGGGAATCATAAACGACAATGGGCGTCGGGATGCACGATTCAATCGTTTCATCTTGTGTAGTGTGTCATAGTGCATGACACCTCTGCGACACTTCATGACATCAACACAGAAAGACTAGCATGTTTAATTTTTTTCCCATCGTACAGGACAAGTTCCATCACATATGTGACATTGGCCAATAGGAGCACAGAAGCACCTTTGTACAAGCTTTCAAACATGTCGAAATGAAAGAGAGACAATGGTATTGGTCTTGCTAGGTGTAATTTTACAATGCAGGAAATGTTCGTGGAGCTACGGCAACAATACTCCTGCATTTATGATGAGGGACTACCGTGACACAGTGAAAAAGGTAAAATAAGAACTATTTTACCTCAGTTCTCTTTGACAGTCCATACCATCCTCTTCGTGCCATCCAGGTTTGTGTCCATTGTAAGGTTTTCTTTCTTTTTGGGGGTTTTCTGATGACAAAACAGGGCAAACCACGCTGTTTGCTAGCCATTGTTTGTTTACGCTCATAGCACCTTCTGTCTTGTCCGATGACATCATGCACGTCGTTAATGACGGCATGCGATGAATGTTCGGGTAGCATCGTATAGTCTGACATGTTTTTTGTTCACGACACGACAAGATTTTATGAGTCAAAATTGCATAATCTGACACAGTGACTGTCGTAACCGACAAAAAATATTGTGTAGTCGACAAAAACTATTGTGTAGTCTGAACAGGGCTTAAGGCACGTAGGCATCGCCGCGTGACCTTGATCATGCTAAGCGGCTTTCCCCTCGGGGAGAACCCCTTGGTCCTGAGCCACCACTTTAGGGGTCTCATGTACAGCAGGCCAAGAGGTATCACGTTGGACGCAGCTGCCATCAGACCCAGTATTTTTTTAAACTGCTTTTCTTTGCGTTTAGTCTTAACCCCAGCTCTTTCATGTGGGCAAGAACGACATCTCGATGTTGAATCGCCAATTGCTCTGATTGAGCTAGAATCAACCAATCGTCTATGTAATTCAGTATGCGGATGCCCTGGAGTCACAGAGGAGCCAGAGCAAAATCCACACACTTCGTGAAAGTGTGGGGTGAGAGTGCAAGGCCAAAGGGAAGAACCCGATATTGGTATGCTTTGCCCCTGAAAGCAAACCTCAGGAACTTCCTGTGAGTGGGAAGGATGGAGACGTGGAAGTATGCATCTTTTAGATCGATCGTGACAAACCAGTCCTCGGACCTGATCTGAGACACGACCTGTCTGAGTGTGAGCATCTTGAACTTCAGTCGCATGACTGAGCGATTCAACTGACGCAGATCTAAAATGGGACGCAACCCTCCATCCTTTTTTGGAACTATGAAGTACCGGCTGTAGAACTCGGACTCTCTTTCGTGAGGAGGGACCACCTCGATGGCCTCCTTCCTCAAGAGAGTATCTACTTCCTGTTCCATGACCAGAGCCTGCTTGGGGCCCACCAGTGTGGGAATCACCCTGTTGAATATTGGCAGTGGAGCGCCGAACTAAATGCGATAGCCTTTTTCTACAGTGCGCAGGACCCATTGAGACACATTTGGCAGTAGTTTCCACGCTGCCAAATAGCCTACTAAGGGAACCAGTCTCTCGAGAGGGGCCTCTGGTGTACTTAGAGCTGCTAGCTCGGTGCCCTGAAGTGGAGGACCGGCAGGAGACGGCCAAACCAGCTGCTCTAGAGCAGGGGTTTTCAAACTTTTAGGACATGCGCCCCCCCCCAAGTTTGTCTAATTTCACTCGCGCCCCCCCATAAGGAAAAAAATATATATTTTGCTCTTTTGGATTAACATTATTTACACAAGAAATGCACGGATCCGTTATACTGATGTACATTTGATATTTACTTCACTGTTTACGTTCACTTGAAACAACCGACTGTGCTTACGAGGATACTCCTCAGGACAGCCACTGGTATTCACCTGCTGTCTGGGGCTGTTCACATGTCGCGTGGAAAACACTAGACGCTTCGCTTTCTCCTTCTTTCCAAAGCGCTCTGTAGCTTGCGCTTTGCGCTCCCTGGCGTCTGCCATTGCTAAGCAACCATAAACTGCGCTCTCCTTGAAGACGTGGAAGTTTCAGCAAAGAATAAAATGGATTTCCAGCACTAAAAATCGATTGCAGTAGGTCTGCTACTATATTTATTTAAAAATGACTATCCCTGTACAGCTATGATCAGCTGTTCCTTCATCTTGGCTGAGCTTTCAATGTTGTTACGTGAAAGGATGAAGCTGATTGGTTGGTTCTTGTCACATGACCTGCTGTGCGCTTGCGGCATTCTGAAAAGTTGAGATGTTTTTATCTCGATGCGGCGCGGACGCGCCTGGAAAAAACGAGCGCGTCGCACCGCGACCGCGTCGCTTCCATTATGAGCGTGCATACCGCGCGTCTACATTTGAAATAACGAACTTGAGCGCGCAAAAGACGCGATATGTGAAGGTTATCTGTTTGAAACGCTCTGTCACAGCGCGTGAGTACCGCGTTGAGATGTCTTGGGCTTAAAATTACTTTGTTTAAATTGACAAGACTTAAAACACGTGAGAATTAAAAACTTTCTTGAGGAAGCAGCACTGGCCTGATCGTTAAGATAGTTTTGGGGGGCTGAAACCCACCTAAAAAGGGTTTAGAACCACCCCTGCCTGGTATAGCTTGCGTAATTATACTGAAACATAAATATATAACCAGTTTACCTGATTCAATGTGATGGCTGAGCCTGTTTCTGAGATAACAACATGCCAATCCGTGGCTGGATTTCCGACACGACTAACCGTAAATCATTTTACACCATTCTCACTGTCGCCTAACAGTAGGAGTCAGATTGCCCCCTAGCGGATGTCTAAAGATTTGAAAGCTCGTATTCATAAATCTTCAAGGCAATGTCTCAAGGCAATTAATTGATGCTCGCGCCCCCACAGGTTGAAAACCCCTGCTCTAGAGACCCATGAAGGGGTGATGAGCCACTCAGCTCTGTTACGTTTCCGGGCAGAAGTAACTGAGAGAAGCGCTCGTTGGAGACCGCTAGACCTTGGAACTCTGGCAGGGTTGGCAGACTGATCTCCTGAGGGCACTGAGGAGAGACGGACACCATGTAATGTGGTGTAACCTGCTCTTCCCCAGAGGGGCCTGCCCTCATAAGCCCTGGGCCATGCCTGTCAGTGCTTTTTGGTCGAGGACTTCTTAGACTGAAGGACGGTCCGCAAATCCAGCTTAGCCTTCGAAGCCCCCGACCCAGAGCGTTTGCCACCTCGGTCCCGACGCGGGGGAGCGTGAGTGGCGACGCTCTCTTTCTGTGCCTCTCTATATGAGGAGCTGGTACGCGGCAAGGGCTGCTTCCACCTATCAGCCCCCTGAGCTACCTCCTCGGAGGAAGATAGGCGAAGCATCGAGCCGCCTCCACGGGGGGAAGAAACCGCAGAGCGGGCTTCCGATCCCAGAGAGCGGCCGATGGATCTGGCAGGTGAGGAAGAAGATAGGGACTCGAATGCTCCCTAGCAAAACAGAGCCTTCCGGGAGCGAAGCAGAATCGATATTTTAACGTTTCTGTTCCTGCGTTCCTCGTGTATTATTATCGTTCCCGAAACTGGTTAATACCGGTTAATAACGTTATTTATTTTTATTTTTTTCTTTGCCTATTATAATAATAATAATAATAATAATAATAATAATAATAATAATACAGTACAGCGTTTTCTTTACTCAAAAAGAAAGAAAAAACAACAACACAGAAAATCTGGTATCTTAACCTGCTGCGCTTAATCATAGCCAATACAGCATCATCTTTTATATATTTTGGCCAAATGTAGCCTATTAAACTAAAGAAAAAATCTGCTAACGCTTTAAAGACATTAAAGTATTTTTTCAAGATATTTACAAATGTTTGCTGCATTGTTAAACGCTCTTATAAAATTGCGTTTTGAGAGGAAAAAAACAAAAAACAAGTCGCATAGGCTCATGTCGCATTTTATGATTACATTCAGAAATAATGTAGGCTAAAATGCCGGTAAAAGCAGAATGTTTACAAACATTATAAACACAGTTAAAGTTCCCTTCTCTCCACAACAAATCCTCTAAAGTTAAGGCGATTTAAGCGTTTAGGATATATAAATGTAAAGCCAAAAACAAATTAATTTAAGGTGAAACTGATGCCTACCTCTCTCATTCGGCTAATCATTCATAACAATAAAATAACATTATTAACCGGTTAATGGCCATTTCAAATTTTTGATTCTGTTCGGAACTATAAAATTTGATTTCGTTTCTGGTTCTGGTTCTGTTCCAGTCAAAATTTCGTTCATTTCCGTTTTTTGTTTTCGTTCCTTGAACCGGTTCAGAGCCCTGCTCACAACACAGATCAACAGACACACACAGAGTAGCGGTTGCTGAATGACAAAAAGCTGACGCCGGTTCCACCGCACGTGCTTTTAAGCTTCCTGGTCGATTACATCACCTGCCCGTGACGTCTCGCCCATCCATTGGACAGATTACACACATGGTTCAGAGCGCAGTCACGCTGAAGGCGTTCCCATAGCGTTTCGACGCAGCTCGAGTTCCTGAAGGGGAACTAATTGTGATTGGATGCTAATTTTGTTCTACAACGAGCTTGCTTATATTTAATCAGTCTGTTTTAATTAGACTGTCCCGGGAAAAACGGGACATCTGGTCACCCTATTGGGGGGGCTAAACTGGGGCATATTCAAAATTCTGACGGGTTATAGCCCCCGCCCTAGCCCCGGTGTAGCGCCGTCACTGTACACATTTTAAAATTGTATAACATACCTGCTGCTACCATAATAAAGACCCATTTCGAATGTTTACATGCTTTTCTTCTCTTTCTGCTCCCAGTCACTGTGGTGGAGCAGTTATTAAGTATTATTCTTTTAAATTCTTTCCAGCATTTCAGAAATAAATATGTTTGCAAATTACACCGATGTACAACAATTACCGTACGGTGTTCGGGAATGCACAAAAAGGGGTTAAACACTGAATTTTGAATCGATTTCCTCTCGTAAACTCAGAGATGTGGATTCGGACAGCAATAATTACCACACGACCTTGGTGTTTGTCAAAAAACAGTAGGTAATTTGCCCGGGGATTTTTACGGGGGTGGTGAGAGATAAACACCGACATTCTGGATTCGGACAGTAATTAAATCACCGACTACCCTCTGTAAATTGTGAAAATCACTTAAGTCCCCATGAAAAACAATTCCAAATAGTGCTACAGACATAGCGATTTTAATCCTGTCTGAATCTGCCATGTCTGTGTATTTCTCACACAACCTCTGTAATTTACTCTAGAATTATTACGGAGGTTGTGTTTTTCTCACACAACCTCTGTAATAATTCTAGAGTAAATTACCTACTGGTTTTCAGCAAACTGATGCTTTGAGAAAAATAATACTGTCCGAATGCGAATGTCTGCGATTGCTGACTTGTTCACATTTCTGCACTCAATTACATGTTTTAATTACATATGTACCTTTATGAAAATGAAACATGGTTTTACTACAAAAATAAATAAATAAATAAAATAGTTAAACTAAAGTAACCACACATTAACCATGGTATTGCTATACTAGCCATAAAGCTTCACCAAGGTATTTGTGGTCAAACTTTGGTTATACTATCAATCCGAATGACTGTCTATACGCAATGCACGCATGAACGTGTGATCTCTGAAATGCCCAGATGTCCAAAACAGACCCTCTCACCTCTGTAATAAACATGGAGATGTTAGTCCTGTCCAAATTGGTACATGAAAATCGCAGACGTCAGGTGATAAGAATCGAAACTCAAATGTAGTTTAGAAAACTAGTACCATCCGAATAGGGCTTAAAGGGATAGTTCACCCAAAAATGAAAATTCTGTCATCATGTACTCACCCTCAAGTAGTTCCAAACCTGTATGAATGTCTTTATTCTGCTGAGCACAAAGGAAGATATTCTGAAGAATTTAGGAAACAGAGCATTTCTAGGGCACCATTGACTTCCATAGTATTTTTTTTTCCTACTATGGAAGTCAATGGTGCCCCAAAATAGCCTGATTACAAACTTTCTTCAAAATATCTTCCTTTGTGCTCGGCAGAACAAAGAAATTCATACAGGTTTGGAACTACTTGAGGGTGAGTAAATGATGACAGAATTTTAATTTTTGGGTGAACTATCCCTTTAAGTTCCCTTTCGAACGGTCTCTCCCGTTGGGTATAACACACTTATGGGGGAAACTGTTTACTGAAGCCTGATTTGTTAATGTTTGAGTAACTCAAAAAACAAATGGCACTTCAACCCACCTAAAGGGGAAGAACTGACTGCTATATAAGTCAGCTCAGAGTGCTTTTCGTCAGAATTTTTCTCCTTCAGCAATGAAGATCATCTCCTTGCTGGACTCTGAAGCAAGAAGCTGAAGCAAGAAGCTCAGTCTGCCCAGTCAGTCAGCAAAAATTACCTTTTCGTTAAGTTTTCTGAGGGAAGCTCAGAGATTAAATCCACCTTGTCCTCATACTGTGCCGACCTGGGACTTATCTATAGTCCTCAGGGCCCTATGGGGCCCTCCCTTTGAGCCACTCCAGTTGGCCGACTTGCGGCACCTGTCGCTCAAGAGCATTACAGTTGGTGCTCTCAAGTAAGGCATTAGGTAAGATGATCTTAACCCCATTTAGAGCACAGGTCAATACCCTTCATGCTCTTCCTACTTCAGAAGATGAGCAGGGTCCCAATTCACTCTGCCAATTTCAGGCACTTAGAGTGTATGTTGAGCGCTCTTGCCTGTTTTGGCACTCAGAGCAGCACTTTGTTTGCTTCGGAGGCTGCTCTAAAGGGCTATCCTGCTGGATAGTTGATGTTATAGCCCAGGCTTATGCCTCAGAGGTGGACCCTCACCTCCTATCGGGGTGAGGGCCCATTCCACCAGAGGGATGGCCTCCTCCTAGGAGTGGTCCAGCGGTATTTCTATTGATGATATCTGAGCTGGTTGCTGCCGTCAACCTTTATGATATTTTACAACTTATACGTCCCTGTCTTCCAGGCATGGATTTTGTCTGCTTAATTCATCTAATCCCCTCTGTGGGTGGAAAAGGTTCTGCTATGTAGTCCCCAGGTGGGTGGCTTTGGTTTCATACTTAGCTCATTTTTTTAGGGGCCCTCATTACGAGCGCTCCAGGGCTGGGCTCGCAGAGTGGCATAGTTCTTAGTTCTTGCTTATAGCATGGTGCTATTGGATGCATTCCCCATAAGTGTGTTATACACAGCAAGAGAGACCGTTCGATATTGAACATAACCTTGGTTCCCTGAGAGTCGATGTCTGTCGCTGACAGTTGAAAGATTCTAATGAATGGCGCTCCGAGCCAACTTACAGTGGGGAAATTTTCTTTTTGATCCCCTGCTGATTTTGTACGTTTGCCCACTGACAAAGAAATGATCAGTCTATAATTTTAATGATAGGTTTATTTTAACAGTGAGAGACAGAATAACAACAAAAAAATCCAGAAAAACGCATTTAAAAAAAGTTATAAATTGATTTGCATTTTAATGAGTCAAATAAGTATTTGACCCCTTTGCAAAACATGACTTAGTTCTTGGAGGCAAAACCCTTGTTGGCAATCACAGAGGTCAGACGTTTCTTGTAGTTGGCCACCAGGTTTGCACACATCTCAGGAGGGATTTTGTCCCACTCCTCTTTGCAGATCCTCTCCAAGTCATTAAGGTTTCGAAGCTGACGTTTGGCAACTCGAACCTTCAGCTCCCTCCACAGATGTTCTATGGGATTAAGGTCTGGAGACTGGCTAGGCCACTCCAGGACCTTAATGTGCTTCTTCTTGTGCCACTCCTTTGTTGCCTTGGCCGTGTGTTTTGGGTCATTGTCATGCTGGAATACCCATCCACGACCCATTTTCAATGCCCTGGCCGGCTTCAGTGCCCTTGCCCTGATGGTACCCGTCCATCGTCCCTTTGATGCGGTGCAGTTGTCTTGTCCCCTTAGCAGAAAAACACCCCCAAAGCATAATATTTCCACCTCCATGTTTGATGGTGGGTATGGTGTTCTTGGGGTCATAGGCAGCATTCCTCCTCCTCCAAAACACGCGAGTTGAGTTGATGCCAAAGAGCTCGATTTTGGTCTCATCTGACCACAACACTTTCACCCAGTTCTCCTCTGAATCATTGGCAAACATCAGACGGGCCTGTACATATGCTTTCTTGAGCAGTGGGACCTTGCGGGCGCTGCAGGATTTCAGTCCTTCACGGCGTAGTGTGCTACCAATTGTTTTCTTGGTGACTATGGTCCCAGCTGCCTTGAGATCATTGACAAGATCCTCCCGTGTAGTTCTGGGCTGATTCCTCACCATTCTCATGATCATTGAAACCCCACGAGGTGAGATCTTGCATGGAGCCCCAGACCGAGGGAGATTGACAGTTATTTTGTGTTTTTTCCATTTGTGAATAATCACACCAACTGTTGTCATCTTCTCACCAAGCTGCTTGGCGATGGTCTTGTAGCCCATTCCAGCCTTGTGTAGGTCTACAATCTTGTCCCTGACATCCTTGGACAGCTCTTTGGTCTTGGCCATGGTGGAGAGTTTGGAATCTGATTGATTGATTGCTTCTGTGGACAGGTTGTCTTTTATACAGGTAACAAACTCCCTTTAAGAGAGTGCTCCTAATCTCAGCTCCTTGCCTGTATAAAAGACACCTGGGAGCCAGAAATCTTGCTGATTGATAAGGGATCAAATACTTATTTGTCTCATTAAAATGCAAATCAATTTATAACTTGTTTGAAATGCATTTTTCTGGATTTTTTGTTGTTGTTATTCTGTCTCTCACTGTTCAAATAAACCTACCATTAAAATTATAGACAGATCATTTCTTTGTCAGTGGGCAAATGTACAAAACGTTTTTTTCCCCCACTGTATATAGCAGTCGGCTCCTCCACTTTTGGCGGGTTGGAGCACCATTTGTCCATGCACTTACATGGACGTAAACAAATTAGGCTTCAGTATCAGAATAAACAGGAGTTTCCCCATGAGCGTGTTATACGCAATGCTCGTTCCCTTATCTCAGGGAACCGAGGTTGCGTTAGTAACCGGAACACTAATGTTGGTTAATGCATTAGTTAACATGAACTAACAATGAACAACGCATCTGTTCAGCATTGCTTCATCTCTGTTAATTTTAACTTGTGGCTATGCTAATGTGTTACTGTAATTAATGCATTAGTTAACATGAATTAACAATTAATTATGCCACTGTTCAGCATTACTTGATCTTTGTTAACGTTAATTTGCACATATACTAATGCATCTCTTCACATGAACAGATTAATTAGTTAACGCTGGTTAATGTAGTAGTTAACATCCTCTTGGAAGTCTGTTCTTCTTGAAAGGACATTCATTGAAAATATCACCTTTGAAAAGCAAAGGTGATTACAACTATATATGTTAGCCATCCGCCATATTGGAATGGTCAGAGGATGTCCTTGTGAACACTTGAGAGCAAATTGCCTGTATGTTTGCAACCCTAGTTAATACTGAGTTAATACACACTAAAACACAAACCAATACATTCTTATCTGTGAAAGTTTATCCAATTTTCTTCAGGAATTTAAATTTTGGTGTTTTTTTACAAAGTGACTGGGTAATGCTCCAATAGTTGCCAGGGATTTGGATGTTTTATTTTTAAACAACCAATCAATGTTGAGATAAAAAACCAATAGGGGACAGAGTTGTGCAAAGGTGTGGCTCTTGAGCTGTGAAAATGTCTCCCTGACAAAATCTTTGAGTGGATTAAGTGTCTTGGCAACAAATGGATGTACCATGGTAGGATACCTCAGCAAGATACATCCGGATTGGTATCATTACGGAAGTATCCTAACTTGGAATTTGACGTATACACTCAGTGGTACTACTAGATACTAACAAAAATCAGTGGTGTATACAGGAGTTTCCTAGTACAGATACACCTCTTTTCATGTGTAACGGGCGTGCTTTGTCTTTAACAGTTTATGTAGGTTGAATGCACGTCCATTAACTCTTGTATATACTGCGTTGTGTTCTTGTGTTGACTGAAGGAAAGACGCAGACCACGACCAACTGCTGGTTTCTCTTTTAATTAAGGCGAAACAGCAAATTTGTTTCCTCTCAGCGAGCCTGGTGCAAACTGTACAAATCAACAAAAAAATACATAAGGCTCTGTCACATGCAGTCTCCTCCACACAATACACAGGTCTCAAGCTCCTCCTCTCAGCTAGTCTGGTGCAAACTGCATATATATACACTGATAAAACGTAGTATTATCAGCAAAAATACTTTTAAATAAAAATGTGAAAATGAACTGAATAAATTATAAAATGCTCAATGTAATTGACAACATGAATTTCTTTTACATGCTTAATACTACCAATGTAAACACTATGCCAGATGAATTATAATGAACATTATACACATACCTGTACAAATCAACAAAAAAATACATAAGGCTCTGTCACATGCAGTCTCCTCCACACAATACACAGGTCTCAAGCTCCTGTTAGCAGATAAACATACAGAAAATCCTGTAGACTAGCACATGGAAACATGTCTACTTTAAAACCTGCAAAAAGTCTGTTTACAAGGTTTACGTTCAGTTGACACATTAACTGAATGTTCACAACCTCAAAACTAACATTTATACATGCATAAAACAAAGTTTGCATCGTACAAAAACCGAAATAAATGTTTAAAACTGACGAGCAAAATAACACATTACCTCCTCTCAGCTAGTCTGGTGCAAACTGAAAGAAGCGCGTGAATGACGCCACAAAGCCTGCGACACTCTTAAAGTGGAAGTACAGGTATTAACACTATGGTCTGAATACAACATCCAGGCATAAATATTGGCAATAGAACACATCTTAACCATATAGAAAACAATATTCATCAGGATTTGGTGACATTTCAACCATAAAAGTAAAGATATAATTTCAACCTGGTTACATTCACCTCTCCTGAAATTCACCAACATCCTGATAAGTGGAGTCTCGGGACTGTAAAGAACACATAATACGTCTGCTACTGACACAATCTGGCCCAAATGAAAATAAATAGACCTAGTCCACAGTCAACTTAGAAGTCACCTCACATACAAGGTTCAGGGAAAAAAAAAGGTTGATCAGGTCTCTTAATCCCCTTAGCTCAATGCGACGCCTGATACGCCACACAACACTTGGCCCCCCCAAAAAATTGTCCCACAGACATTTGCAAGTATCAATGCTCATAACACAGTCCAAAAAAAAAAAAAAAAACATATGTATATCAAGAGTCATCTCTGCAAAACAAAGAGAGATTAGCTATGGCTCCCAAACAAAATGTTTGAACCCCTCAGAAATGGTTTCTGAACCATGGATTCTATTAGTCTGTTCACTGATTTCACTACTCTCCCTGCACGTGTTCTAACAAGACCATCAGCCGCGGTCCGTGTGTGCGGGTCAGTGTGAACCAAAGCATCAGCATGTGGTGAGTGTGAAATATCTGATTGTGGTGCAGGTGAAATGGATGGATTATCAGTAATGGCACCAACATGACTTTGCACTGAACTAGACTGGTCCAGCTCTTCAGAATCAGCTGACTCAGATTCAAGTGGGACTTCAGGGGACAAAACTCCAAAACTCTCACCAGTTCTGGAATATGACAGGTTCTGTGCATCTTGAGTCAATAACTCAGACACTGAGGCTCTATCATCATCACTATCACAGTCTTCCTGAGCAGACTCCTCGCTGGCCAAAGACTGATCATTTGCATGGGTATCCTGGCTCTCATCCATCCCAGAGAATGGCAAGAAGTTGACCTCCAACAAAATATTCCTGTGCACAACTCTCGTGCGTCCCTCTGCATCCTGTATTTTATAGACATGGATATTGGGATTTGCACCAACAACTGTGTACACTCCATCCTCCCATTTGTCGGCCAACTTCCTCTTCCCTCGTTCTCCTTTATTTGCTACTAAAACACGATCTCCCACAGAGAGGTAGGTACCCTTGACACGTTTGTTGTACTGCCGGGCCTGGTGCTGTTGTTCAGTAGATGAATGTTTCTGGGCGATTTCCATAGCACTTTTGAGGCAAGAAAGCAGGGACTTGGCATATGAGTCATAGTCAACAATCCCTGGGTCATTCAAAACCTGCTTAAACATAATATCCACCGGCAATCTAGGCACACGGCCAAACATCAAGAAGAAGGGAGCGTAACCTGTAGTCTCATGAACGATGGCGTTATAGGCAAACGTGATGGTTTGAATTTGTTGTGGCCACTGTTGTTTTTCCTTAAGGGGAAGGGTACGGAGCATGTTACCCAAAGTGCGATTAAATCGCTCTGTTCCCCCATTGCCCATGGGGTGGTAGGCTGTCGTATGGGATTTTGCCACACCGGCCAGACGAAGAAGCTCTGCAATCAAGTTGCTCTCGAAATTGGTGCCCTGATCGGAATGTATTCTTTCAGGGAAACCGTAAACACAGAACACATTGTCCCAGAGCTTCTTGGCGACTTGCTTTGCTGTCTGATTGGCACAAGGGAATGCATGGGCGAGTTTGGTGAAATGGTCGGTGACCACTAGGACATCCACTGAACGCTGCTTACTGTCCTCTGCCGACCAAAAATCCATGCAAACTAACTCCATCGGGGCAGAGCTCTTGATGCTTTCTAGGGGCGCACGAGCAGCAGGTTCCGGTGACTTCCCAAACACACACCTCTGACAGCATCTGACATGTGCCCTCACATCCCTCTCCATATCAGGCCAGTAAAATCGCTGCCTTGCCAGTGAGAGAGTACGGTCCTGACCTTGATGACCTGCCAGATCGTGTATGCCCAACAATGTCTTTTCCTTTAGACTCAGGGGCAACACATATTGAGATCTTCTCTGTTTGGACACGGGATCTCTTGTCACTCGATACAACATCCCATCATGGACTTCCAACTTGTCCCATTGCTTGAACAATCTGAGGACCTTTGAATCAGCACCACGCCTTTCCCGCCTAGATGGTCGCTTCCTGGCTGCAACAAAAGGTAACACCTTAGAAATGCTGGGGTCTTGCTCTTGACTCAGCTGCAGCTCCTGAGCGGAGAACATGGGTGTAACATCCTGACCACTCGACAGCTGTTGGACGTGTTGGGTCAGATAGAGTGCCCTGGATTCTGCTGCATCAATCCAGTCACAGTGGGCCTGACAAAGAGCTCTGATCTCGGCAGAATCACACGCCACCTTGAACATTTGATGGTCCCCAGATCTGTAGCTTTGAGACTGGCAGCTGACCCTGAAAGCATCCTGCACAGAATCCTCCTCTATCCCATTAGCTTCCTGAATCAGGGTGGGATATGGTTCCTTCAGCAGCCTCTGACAAATGGGCTTCGCGAAGAGGTCGCGACTCAAGGCATCAGCCACCACATTTCTTTTCCCAGGCAGGTGTTTAAGATCAAAGGAGTAAGATGCAAGCTTAGAGACCCAGCGGATTTCACATGCGTCAAGCTTTGGCTTTGTTAGAAGGTAGGTTAGTGGATTATTATCCGTCCAAACTGTGAAGCTACGGCCTTTTAGCCAGTGGCTAAACTTTTCACAGACACTCCACTTCAAAGCCATGAACTCCAGTCGATGAGCTGGATATTTCCTTTGTGACGCACTAAGGGTCTTGCTTGCAAAAGCAACTGGTCTGGCCTTGGACTCTCCTCGTGACACTTGAGATAGCACTGCTCCAAGTCCGTTCAAAGAAGCATCAACTGACAGAATAAATGGCTCGTCAAAGTCTGGATGAGCCAGCACAACACATCCCAACAGCATGATCTTCAACCGGTCAAAAGCGATTCCACATTCCGCTGACCAGTCTGCAGGAGTAAGCTTGCGATAGGCACCCAGGGGCTTCTTATCTTTAGCTGACCTTCCCCGCCTCTTCTGTCCAGCCGTAAGTGCGAACAAGGGCTTCGCAATGGAGGAACAGTTTGGGATGAAATGCTGGTAGTAAAATACCATGCCAAGGAAAGATTTGATTCTCCGGACAGAAGGCGTGCACTCATCGTCCTCCATGAGGTCTCGTACTGTCATCTTGGTTATGACCTCCACTTTGGCAGGATCAACGGCCACACCCTCGCCATTAATGACATGTCCAAGGAATCCAACTTTTTCTCGAAGCAGATAACACTTCTTCGGAGCCAGTTTCAAGTTATTCTCCCGCAACCTCTGGAACACTGTGCGGAGTCTGGACAGGGCCTCATCCTCAGACGATGCAAAGACGAGAAGATCATCAAGATAACACAGGAGTTTTGTGAAGTTCATGTCCCCAAAAATCCCAATCATCATCCTCATGAAGGACGCTGGACTGTTACACAGTCCCTGTGGCATGCGATTATATTCATGCAGTCCAAGAGGGGTTGTGAAAGCTGTGTACTTCTTGTCGTCTTCATGCATTGGGATGTTGAAGAAGCCAGAAGTGAGGTCCATCGTGCTAAAGAGGCAATTGCCACCAAGAGCAGCCAGGCAGTCAGACTGGTGCGGCAAGGGATGGGCGTCCTTTAAGGTCCGGGCATTCAGCCACCTGAAATCAGTGCAAATCCGCAACCCACCGTCTTTCTTCCACACCATCACCAGTGGCGAAGCATACTCGCTTGACGATTTCCTGATAATCCCCTTTTCCTCCATATCAGTGAGAACCTGCCTCAACTTCTGATAGTGGGCAGGAGGGACTCTCCTGTACGGCAAGCGAAAAGGGCGATCGTCGGTGAGATGAATGCGGTGTGTGTATCCCTTGACCTCACCACAGTCCAATGAGTGCTTGGAGAAGATGTCTTGGTATACAATTAATAGCTGTGTGAGCCTAGACTTACAGTCATTACTAACCTGACATGCGTCTATGTCAACATCACTCAAACCCAACTCTGACAGGCTTTTAGCCAGCTGACCGGCTGAATAGGCACTGGGCAATGTGTCAAGTTTCCGTTGCAGTATGACATGTACTTGTTTCTCCGTATGAGATTGCTGTATCTCAATGTCAGGTTGTTTGTTGTGTGCATCTGGTTGTTTTTTTTCTGAAGCCACATGTAGACCCTGAGAAGCAGCTAGATCCTCGATTGCCAAGCATGGAAACACATCAGCCAATTTGCTATTTCTCTTCAGTTTGATAGCTTTGTCAGATGGGTTAACAACTGTCATTGGCACCCATCTATCACCCCAGAGAGGTGTGACAAGACGGCCCACTAGAACACCTCGTGGCATGGCTTTGGAGTTGGTTGGTTCTACGACAACAGTGCTTCCAGGTGACATCGGCACGCTAGCAGGGAGTCTACCCCAAACCAAGTGTTCGTGACTGGGTAGAAGTATCACTGATTGGGTGAGCTTGACAGTGCCTATTTTGTCAGGAACCTCACTCCCTCTCCAGCGCTCGACATTTGTGAACATCGACAAGAACTGTTCAACATTGGGATCAGACTGATACTCCGGTCTGGAAGCCATGTTCCAATAATCATTATCACCCTTCAAAACACGAATCACATGTTTGATGACATTCGAGCCCAATATGAGATCGTCATGCTGACCAGGCACAACCAAGGTAGGTACAACACAGCGAGCGCCGTAAAGCTGCATCTCCAAGTTATAAAAACCCTCAGGTCGAGTCTGCAGACCACCACAGCCAATCAAAACAATATTTTCTTCAGGGTGCTGCTTCTCGGGCAAAACACCAGCAGAACTGAGTTTCTCTACCGCATGTTCGCTGATGCTACATGCCATAGAGCCGGAGTCCAACATGCCTTTAAACTGCACACTGTGATTGACAAGGACAGTAGCATAAAACAACTCACTGAATGCTTCGATCTTCTGTGTGGCTTGAATGACTATTCGGGTCCCCTCAGGTGCTTTGGCACAGCAGTCCTCATATAAGCGAGCTGGGTCGTGTGTATCAGAGAGGGATTCATTTACAATACCCACACCGCCCCTCCCAGGGTGTGGGTTTTCTAGTTTAACTGTTGATCCTGTCCACCAGCGCTGTTGGTAGATTGAGAGCGGCGCTGGTTGGTCTGATCAGGACAGTCCCTCTTCCAGTGACCAGGCGATAAGCACTTTAAACACCTGTTCTCTCGTCTGCAGTGAGACAATGTGGAATGATCAGAAGCCCTACATACCCTGCACACCTTTTGGAAAGAGTGAGGGACTGCGGCTTGAGCTCTGGGGTTAGCTGGCACTTGTGTATGCTGTGTAACCAGTCGGTCTAACAGGTTCACCAAACTCCTCATGCAGACATTGTCAACACTCGCAGTAGTCATGGGCACCGGAGATGGCACAGACGGTACAGTGGTGTTTGAGGCTGGTGTATTATCAGCCATAGGCACACGACACTGGGAAAGGACTTTGTGTTCTACTGTGCTCACCTTAAGGGGCCTAACAGTTGCAGCTTGAGTTTTCTGTCCCTGCATGTGCTCATCAAGCCTCTCTTGGATCTCACGTGCCGACCATTTCTCAGCAGACTTGAACTTGAAAACACTTGCAAGAGACTGGTCTGGGCAGTATTTGATGAACATCATACTGACTTCATGGCCTGGGTCATCAATGCCATGGCCTTGCCTTTTCAGATACTCATCCGCTATATCAACTGTTTTGTTTAGCCGTATCCAGTATTCCATAGCATCTTCACCTGGCATGGGCAATGTATTGTAGAAATCTGCTAAAGGCATGTTTGAGTAAGTCAGTTCACTGAAGTGTTGTTTTAGAATGTCAAAAATCACATGGGGATTTGCAGTATGGGTGAGTGATGAGTGAGCCTAATTCTGGATTCTGTTCGACTTGGCTTGTCATGGCACGATCTACATAACGTGTAGAGGTAAGCTGTGGGGTGTGTAATGCTGTGACACTAGGTCCTGGTGTTCTGGACTCTAAGGGTCGAAAGAACAAACCCCTCCCCACACCAAACTGGTCCTCGATTGAGTCACGCTCAGCATTGTCAGTTTCACCCTCTGCAAAATATGTGTAACCCTCTGCCATATTTCAGTCACTCCATGCACAGAAAATAAATATGAGAGTAAAAAAATATATAACCAATAAAATAAAATCTAAATCACTAAACTGGAAGAGCCCCCCAAAAAAAAAAAAAAAAAAATCAGGTTGCAGTCCAAGGAAATACCTGACCACCGTAAAAGGCGAGTGAATGCAGCTTCCCACGCGAACGAGCTGACGTCGATCTTCAGACCAATCCTTGAAAGGTCACGGCACCATTGTAACGGGCGTGCTTTGTCTTTAACAGTTTATGTAGGTTGAATGCACGTCCATTAACTCTTGTATATACTGCGTTGTGTTCTTGTGTTGACTGAAGGAAAGACGCAGACCACGACAAACTTCTCTTTTAATTAAGGCGAAACAGCAAATTTGTTTCCTCTCAGCGAGCCTGGTGCAAACTGTACAAATCAACAAAAAAATACATAAGGCTCTGTCACATGCAGTCTCCTCCACACAATACACAGGTCTCAAGCTCCTCCTCTCAGCTAGTCTGGTGCAAACTGCATATATATACTGATAAAACGTAGTATTATCAGCAAAAATACTTTTAAATAAAAATGTGAAAATGAACTGAATAAATTATAAAATGCTCAATGTAATTGACAACATGAATTTCTTTTACATGCTTAATACAACCAATGTAAACACTATGCCAGATGAATTATAATGAACATTATACACATACCTGTACAAATCAACAAAAAAATACATAAGGCTCTGTCACATGCAGTCTCCTCCACACAATACACAGGTCTCAAGCTCCTGTTAGCAGATAAACATACAGAAAATCCTGTAGACTAGCACGTGGAAACATGTCTACTTTAAAACCTGCAAAAAGTCTGTTTACAAGGTTTACGTTCAGTTGACACATTAACTGCATGTTCACAACCTCAAAACTAACATTTATACATGCATAAAACAAAGTTTGCATCGTACAAAAACCGAAATAAATGTTTAAAACTGACGAGCAAAATAACACATTACCTCCTCTCAGCTAGTCTGGTGCAAACTGAAAGAAGCGCGTGAATGACGCCACAAAGCCTGCAACACTCTTAAAGTGGAAGTACAGGTATTAACACTATGGTCTGAATACAACATCCAGGCATAAATATTGGCAATAGAACACATCTTAACCATATAGAAAACAATATTCATCAGGATTTGGTGACATTTCAACCATAAAAGTAAAGATATAATTTCAACCTGGTTACACATGCAGTGAATGCAGCAGTGGCATGATTTGGCCAGTGAAAAATCCGTCAACTGTCCTGAGCGTCTTTCACACTGGCCCCAGCCATCGGGCAGTTCTTATCGTCGAGCCCTGAATAGTGTAAACAAGGTCCACAAATTCCATTAAAGTCGGCATGAAATCAAAATTGAATATTCTTATTTTTTGATTGAATACTGTAGTGTTTATTATAAATAATTTATCCATGCACTTCATAATTTTTTTAATTCATGTGCCCTTGTAATCTTTAATCAAAAATGTTAACCTCCCCTCCCCCTCAAAATGACTCCTCTGCTCTTCCAGTCATGAGTAATGGCGCAAGGGTGGAGCTAGTGATGTGAGGGGTAAACGCTGGGATAAACGACAGGGGAAAAGCTGAAGCTGATGCTTCACTTTATAGCACTGACACCAGTCATGAGGGAGTACGTTACCCTTAAACACTGAAAAGATATAAGGATATTACTACAACATTACTCTTAGGACATCGCAAACTAAATTGTTTCATGAATATGACTTAACCTGATGGAGGATGCGCTCAGTCATTCAGGCAGTCTCTCTCTCTCTCTCTCTCTCTCTCTCTCTCTCGCTGTTGATCGTGGTCGTAATCCCTTATAAATAAAACATTTATTCATGCTTGGGTGTCAGCGGTGAATCCAGTGGCGAGAAATCTCCCACCACTAACTACAAACTGGCATTCAGATCTGCCGCCCTCCATTTGGTTAGTAAAGCCCAACTTCCAACGATCCAATCAATTCTAGAAGGACGAAATCAAGTCCCGCCCTCTCATTTCAGATGCCGTTTCACTCGGATGTATGTCACAGTAGAGAAGAAAAGACAGTCGCAACTTCCGTTTCATGCCGACTTTAATAAATATTAGTGGTAAGTCATGTTAATAAAGTTTACAAATGTTAATAGCACACCAGTTAATGTTGGAATAACATTAAATTGACATTCCCAGAATTCCCTGTGTTATTTCATATGTGAAGTTTCTTTTTTGTTGTTGTTGAAATATCTGTTTCTTCTTAGTGTTTTTCTTATCAGTTGTGTTCATTAGGGTTGTATATTACATCTAATAAAATTAGATGTAAAATTTATGTTTATTGCATTATTGCGTTACCATGATGGTGTTTAGTGTTTGTGTGAATGACACTGTGCACTTTCTATATATGCTAGTACTTTTCTTCTCAGCTTGTGGAAAAACTAGGTGTGATACTAGGTGTATTTGACTTGAAGTAGCGCTGCGCAGAATGATCAGTGTATGACATCAAAGTACCGCGAGAGCGATAAGAGAGCAGATGGATCCTATGCATTCGAATCACTCTCGCGGTACTTTGATGTCACACAGTGATCATTCTGCGCAGCGCTGCTTCAAGTCGAACGCGGCTAATCTTTGGTTCATCGTGTGACATTGTCATCACCACCTGCTTTTGGTGGTTATCAGTGTATTGCAAAGGAACTAAACAGATTTCACTACTTCAATAGGTTGCTGTATTAATATTATATCAGTTAATGAATTATGGTTTTTAAATGAAAATTTAAGTTAAATCTAAAAACCTAAAATGTTGCTACCACATTTATTATGGTAAAATTCTGGCAACCCTGCACACACACACACACACACACACACACACATGCTTTGTGAAGTCTTGTTTTACCATGGCTTACAATTCTGAGCGTTCTTTCCTGTGTATTGCTGCCTTTGTGAATGACAAAGAAACAAAGGCTGGCAGTGACAAGTCAAAAAAAGAATAAACAGTCCAGGCTGTTTATTCTGTTTTTGACTTATCACTGCCAGCCTTTATTTCTTTGCCTCGTCTTACTGGATATTCTCTGTATTGTTTGCTGCCTGCCCTGACCTTTTGCCTGTTCTGTGACTACGCCTCTGAATTGCCTTGGATATATCTGTTGCTGGTGATAGACCTCTGCCTGTTTGCACCATGAGTATTATTGTCAATAAAGCCGCACATGGATCCCAATTCTGTTGACTCTGCATTACATGTAGAGGTTACTCACCTCTTCCAAGATGGCGGCGCGCACAACAGACGCAGCGGCTTCTCTCTCTCCCGACAGAATGGTGTTTTCGTGTTTTTTGTCTTGTAAGTCGCAATGTTTTTGTACATATGCGTCTCGTCTACCTATCTTTAAGCGTGCATACAGTCGTGAGTTTCTGCTCGATGTCGGCAGAACCACATTTTTAGAGTTAAACTCCGCGCACGCCGAAGAGCTGCGGGACCTCGGTTTGCTCCGGAGGCCTACACCATCACCGACCCCCACTACTGCATCTCGCCCACAGCGGAGGCGCTACAAGCGGTGTGAGAGGAAGCAGAAGAGGGGTAAGCGCAGAGGTATCCGAGCTAGGCTAGCGGCTAACCCACACAAGCCAGCTATCCCCTCCATCGTACTGGCGAACGTACGCTCTTTGGACAATAAACTGGACCACATCCGACTACTTCGCTCAACTCAGAGGACTGTAAGAGACTGTTGTGTTTTTGTGTTTACGGAAACATGGCTTAACAACAGCGTTCCGGACTGCGCCATTCAGCTCGAGCAGCTAACATGCTATCGAGCAGACAGAGCTCTCGTCGAGGGAGGTAAGAGACGCGGCGGCGGGCTTTGTGTTTACATCAATAATGTATGGTGCCACGACGCTGTTGTGGTCTGCAAACACTGCTCACCCCTGGTGGAATTTATGATTATTAAGTGCCGGCCGTTCTATCTACCGAGGGAATATACAGCCATACTGCTCGTTGCTGTATACATCCCTCCCAGTTCCAACAACAATAACAGGAGTGAGGCACTGAATGATCTGTACCAGCACATCAGTGGGCAGCAGACAGCCGACCCAGATGCTTTTCTCATCTTGGCTGGAGACTTTAATCACGCAGACTTAAAGAGTGTGTTCCCAAAAATTCAACAGCATGTTGACTTTCCAACAAGGGGAAAAAATACGCTGGACTTTGTTTACACCACCCAGAGAGGAGCATACAAGGCTCTCCCCCTCTCCTACCTCGGAGCCTCAGACCACATCACTGTCATGCTAATGCCTGCACACAGACCGCTCGTTAAAGTCATCAAACCAATACACAAGCAGATACAAGTGTGGCCGGAAGGGTCGTCAGAGGCACTTCAAGACTGTTTCGACACCACTGACTGGAATATGTTTAAACAGGCTGCCACATACAACAACACCACAGACCTCCAAGAGTACTCAGAGACTGTCACTGCCTACATCACCAAGTGTATTGATGATGTAACGGTCACAAAGACTATCACTGTCCGGGCCAACCAGAAGCCGTGGCTGACAGGGGAGGTCTACAGTCTTCTGAAGGCTCGGAATGCTGCCTTTAGAGCTGGAGATGAGGAGGGCCTAAGGACAGCTAGGGCCAACCTATCCCGCGGCATCAGAGAGGCCAAGAGACAGTACTCCAGGAGGATAGCCCACCATTTCAGTGACAGCAGAGACACTCGGAGCCTGTGGCAGGGGATTCAGACCATTACGGACTACAAGCCCCCACCACAGACCTGTGACAGCACCATCCCCCTGCTGAACGAGCTGAATGCCTTCTTTGCTCGCTTTGAGGCACAAATCAGCACCACTGCACAGAAGACTCCACCTCCTCCTGGCGACCAGATGATGACGCTGTCCCCACACAGCGTGAGGAGATCCCTCAGCAGGATCAATGCACGCAAAGCTCCGGGTCCTGACAACATTCCTGGGCGTGTACTGAGAGACTGTGCAGTGGAACTCACTGATGTCTTCACAGACATTTTCAACATCTCACTAAGCCAGGCTGTTGTCCCCACATGCTTCAAAGCTACCACCATCATTCCAGTCCCGAAGAAGTCATCTCCATCCTGCTTCAATGACTACCGTCCAGTAGCACTCACTCCTATTCTCATGAAGTGCTTTGAACGGTTAGTCATGCAGCACATCAAGTCTGTCCTCCCCCCGTCCCTGGACCCCTTCCAGTTTGCATATAGGTCCAATCGCTCGACCGATGATGCCATCGCCACTGCCCTCCACCCAGCCCTCACACACCTAGACAAAACGGACACATATGTCAGATTGCTGTTCATAGACTTCAATTCAGCATTCAACACAATCATCCCTCAACAGCTCATCCATAAACTGGTCCAGCTGGGGCTCAATACGTCGCTGTGCAACTGGCTGTTGGACTTTCTGACCGGGAGACCTCAGGCAGTACGGGTCGGCAGTAACACATCCAGCACCATCACACTGAACACAGGGGCCCCCAAGGATGTGTGCTGAGCCCCCTCCTCTTCACTCTGCGAGAGAGTGAGCAGCACCAAGTTCCTGGGTGTACACATCACAGAGGACCTCTCCTGGACCAACAACACTGCAGCACTAGCCAAGAAATCACAACAGCGTCTCTACTTCCTCCGCAAACTAAGAAGAGCCAGAGCCCCAGCCCCCATCATGTGCACCTTCTACAGAGGCACCATCGAGAGCATTCTGACCAGCTGCATCACTGTGTGGTATGGCGCCTGCAACGCGTCCTGCCGCAAGTCCCTTCAACGGATAGTGAGAGCAGCTGAGAAGATCGTTGGTGTCTCTCTCCCCTCCCTCCAGGACACTTACAACACCCGTCTCACCCGCAAAGCCCTCAGCATTGCAGGTGATCCCACCCACCCGACACACAACTTCTTCAGTCTGCTACCATCAGGGAGGAGACTGAGGAGTCTCCAAGCCAGGACAAACAGACTGAAAGACAGCTTCATCCACCAGGCGGTCAGGAAGCTGAACTCCCTCCCGTCCTTGCCCCCCCTCCCCTCTCTTATCCCACGAATCACTGAACTCTGACCCCCACCCCACCACCACCACCACCACCACCCACACAAATACACACACACACACACACACACACTCACACTCACACTGAGACAAGCACCGGTCACTTGTACAGCATTGGACTGACCTCATTCAACTACCTCTTCTGACAGTCTGAAAAAAGACTGCTCCTTGTCACTTTAAATAGTCTTGATAAGCTCTTTGCACTACACCATTTATATTCTGCACTGTTTGTTTGTATGTTTATTTCACTGATTTGCACTATCTGCCATGTGCCTTATGCCACTTTATCCATTTTTTTATATTATTATTTTTATTTTTGTACTTAATGTATGTATATATATATATATATATATATATATATATATATTGATTTGTACTTATCTGTATTTTTGCGTTCTACTGTTTGTGTTTAGTGTTATCTGTATGCACCAGGGAGTAAGAGAGTAACGCAATTTCAATTCTCTGTATGTATGTACGTACATGTGGCAGAATTGACAATAAAGCTGACTTTGACTTTGACTTTGACTACATGTCAATCCTTTGTGCACTCTTAAAAATAAAGGTGCTTCACGATGCCATAGAAGAACCTTTTTGTCTAAATGGTTCCATAAAACACCTTTAACATCTGAAGAACCTTTCTGTTTCACAAAAGGTTATCTGTGGCGAAAGAAGATTCTTCAGATTATAAAAAGGTAAGAAAGAGATGGCTTTTTAAAGAACCTTTGACTGAATGGTTCTTTGTGGAACCAAGAATGCTTCTTCTATGGCATTGCTGTGAAGAACCTTTTGAAGCACCTTTATTTTTAAGAATGTGTTTGTTAACTGCTACATTAGTATATGCACAAGTTAGCATTAACAAAGACCAAGTAATCCTGAACAGTGGTGTTGTTCATTTTTAGTTCATGTTAAATTAGGGTGACTATATGGGCCATTTTTACGGGACGCGTCCTTGCCAGGATTTCTATATTGCCTAAAATATCCTGGTTTTGGCTGTTTGCACCGTGCAGGTAGATTGTTGTGTGACATTCATGAGAGCTATAGAGAGCAGAGCAGATGGCTCCTTATGCTTTCGAATTGCTCTCATGCCTACCTTGGTGTCTTTTTTGATTGGTGCGCAGCGACGCTTCAAGTCAAATGAATGAACAAACACATGCGCATATTTGCATTGCTTTGATCGTTCTCTGTAGATCTCACCTTCCCAAGCGCAGCACCACAATTGGTCAATTATGTACAATACCTGCATGTTATTGGTCAAACTACTTTGGATGATTTAGGCAATATTAAAATCCTGGCCAGGACGTGTCCCGTATGAACGGTACATATGGCCACCCTATTAAATGCATTAACTAAAGCATTAGTATATGCGTAAGCAAAGACTATATAAATACAAAGACGGTTCACTCCTATACTTATGAATGGGAGAAACTGTAACGCGCAATATGGTGGAATAGTCCCACCTTTTAAATGAAAGAGCCAATTGCTGATTGGTAAAGTCATTGTGTCACTGCAGCAGCCTTTAAAAACTCCGGTTCTCATAGAAACCTGAGGCTAGACCAGCTAATGCGTATGCGCCGTCTTAAGCGCGTTATAACTGCGCATGCGCATTGGCTGGTCTAGCCTGAAAAATAAGCTTTTTAAATGCTATTTTAGCATAAGAAACAACATTCATGGGGCAGTTCATTTCAGATTTTGTTGCTGATTCGAAATATGTAATTTTATATGTGAGTTTAGCACGCAGTTTTTGAGATTTCAGGATTCCCCCATTCATTTAAATAGGACTTGGTCTTGTTTGAGCTGCCCGGAGGTGTTGCAAATATGGCCGCCGTGTGAACAGACTTTCCTTGAAAGGGACTTTGGCATAAGTTAACGTTAACAAAGTTTATGTAATTCTGAAGAGATGTGTTGTTCATTGTTAATGTTAACTTATATTTTAACCAGCATTAACTAATTAAGTTGTTAATGTGAAAGAGATGCATTAGTATATGCATAAATTAACACTAACAAAGATTAAGTAATGCTGAACAGAAGTGCTTTTTAGTTGTTAGTGTAATGGTGGATTCCCTACAGTGGATCAGGCTGTAGGATTGCCGCAAGACAAAATAAACATTATTAGCACAATGGTATAAAACTGGACATTTCTTGCCTATTACCACCCATTGCCACTTAACACAAATAAGCATAGTTAGAATAGCAACGTGGGAGACCGTTGCTGTTGAGTGAATATATTGTATTGCAATATGTAACACTTCAATGTTAGTGTTGAATCAAAACTAGATAGCACATAATTTATAATAGAAATGGTTTAATAAGAGTATTTAATTATGGTTACACTTGAATTGGTTATAAAATAAATTAAGGATGATAAAACAATTAATTGTACCCAGAGAGAGAGGGGGGAAATAGAGAAAGACAGGGAGAGAATGTCAGCAATAAAATAGACCAGACAATAAAAGAGACAGACCAACAGTTACAATCTTCTTTAATCCCATCCTTGACCATGTGACTAAAAACCAAATGTGAGACATTCAAACTGACCAATCAGCAGATTACATCTTCACTCACTGTACTAAAGATGTGACAATTAGCAGAACCCCAAAGTATACACATCTTGGCCTACAGGACTTGATCACTATCAGCACCTCAGGAATGTCAAATGGCCCTTTTTTATGGGAGATACGTTTAGGACAGGAAAGCCAAAGTCTTTGATCATTTTCAAAATACATTAGTTCATGTTAACTAATGCCTTAACCAATGTTAACTCATTTAACCTTATTGTTAAGTGTTACCGCAGATCAGATGGAAGCTAAAGCTGTAAATCTGGTGCTGTTTGACAGGAAAAAACAAAAACATTCAAATGTTAGTGAAAATATAATATTAAAAAAAAAGGAATACTATAGTAACCAACTTGCTTGAATGCTTATTTTGTTAATGTGTGTTATTATTACCTGTCTTATACTGTGATCACAGATGCTGTCTTTGAATGAGGCAGCGACAGAAAGATCATTTGGCACGATCTTGAAACCTATCTCAAGCAGTGGACCAAATGAAGGTGCAGGTTTTGTTCTGAGGTTTCCAAGCAACCTGGATGTCAAAATGAAAGCAACTGTACTGGGAGCCTGCATACTTATTGTAAATATCATTAAAATACTTTTAAAACTTTTTTTTTCTGAGTTGTAATATAAGAATTGTTTATAATTTATATGTATATTTATATGTATACTTGTTTATTATTCATTCATTTTCAGGACTACATGTGTTATCCATCAAGAAATCCACCAGTCTTGTGTACCTGCTTGACCTTGGCAATGGGCTGTTGGAAATTGTACTAGGACTGTGCCACATTCATTAATTTTAGCAAACATCCCAGTAGGTTTGAAATTTAAAGAACAAGTTGAAAATAATAATAATAATAATAGTAATGATAGTAATAATAAATACTTTTTTTTAAGGTAAATAAAAAATGCTTTTTACATTTTTGTAGTTCACAATATATAGTGCAACAGAAAAAAAAAAAAAAAAAAAAAACTAATGTGAAAATTTTGAAACCTATGATCTTGTGCCCTTATCAATCCACATGTAACCTGATTCCAAGTTATAAACAAATTCCTTAAAAAAAAATAGTAATAATAATACTTGAAATTCAAATTCATACTTAAAAGAGGATCACATGCTGAGATACTAGCATCTTCTTTATTGTTACAAGTGCAAAAAATAACTTGAAACATTTCATCTTTATATAGCCTACTCGTATATCAACACGTGTATTCAATCAATCAGTTATAAGGCCGGGACACACCAAGCCGAATTCAAAGAACTAGCGGCGACGAAAGCCGACGGTGTTGTCGCCTCGTGTCGACGGCAAACTAACACATGCGTTCTGCGCATGCGTGAGAGGAATTAACTGTCTATATCAGCAGTTATCAATATATTCGTCATTCAAAAGGAGAAATCTAAACAAAAATGTACAAGATAAACGCAGATATACGAAACGAAAACAATTCAGCGCTTACCATTTTGAATATCAGTAATGTTGATAACTTTAATAATTTTAAGAGGCTCATGTTATTATGAAAACATTCGCGTATTAGAATGATTGGGAAAGATCACGTAACATTTAAACAGCCTTCTGTCTGTACCGCCTTCATTTATGTGCTTGTTTTCATCACTTTCGCTGTAATTCTCGAGCACTGACTCTTTCCCTAAACTGAACATCCAATCAGAGTTCTCCCTCTCGCTGAAGGCCCCGACGGCGATTCAACATGTTGAATCGGGCAAACTGATTCTCACTACGTGAGCCCCACGAGAGCCGATGAGTGGAACACACCAAACAAACTAGCCCGACCGTCGGCTTGGTGTGTACCGGCCTATAGACTAGTTACTCAACTTAAGGCTAGTTCACACTACAGGATTTTAAGCCCGATTTAAGCCCGATTTGCAAGTTAACGAGCTTGCCGACAGGTCGGGCTGTAATCGGGGGAAAATCAGCGAGTGATCGGTGCTCTGCAATCTTTATGTGTGAACTAGAGGTCTTCACGGATGACCTGAGACCCGAGGCCCTGGGACCCGACTCGGGACCCGTACGGGTTCGGGTCTACTGTATATTTTAAATGGTCAGCCGGGTCCAGGTCAGGTCCCAATCTATTACTTCGGGTACCGGGTCTTTTTAACATACCCGAGTCGATCGGAGAACACCGCACCCGCGAGTGATCAGTGTCAGTCAGCATGCGTGTGTTTTGTAACTTGCAGTTTGTAAAATTAGGATGAGAAAAGTGTGAGCGGGAGATAAGGTGGGGGAAAAAAAACATGCGTTACCTCAGCCGCCAGAAGCAGAGCGCGGCCGGAGTTAATAGCCTGCAAGCGGACGCTGATCATGGATTTCTTCATGAGTGATGTGAAAAAAAAGCTTAAACAAAACTGAAGAGACGCACCTGTTATTGAACACGCACGCAGTAAAGTGTAACGAACTTCTAATTCTGTGAGTTTTTTGCTAAAAAAAATAATTGCTCCGAGTATTTATTACAACCAACAAAAAGTATCGTTATTGTAGTTTAAAAGGGTAAACGTAACAGTCGAAGTTGACTCCAGATGGAAAAAAAAACTGCGAAGTTGCATTAGTCATCCGTCTCCATGACAGCAAGTACTTTTAAAGCTGGAATAATGAGTGGATTAAGAAGGCTCTTTCAGAAGGCAAGAGAGAGGAACAGCCTAACATGGATGGAAATGTATTGGCAAGGAGGATTGTATGCATCGCAGTCAGGGAGAGGGCTACTAACAGTAGTTAAGGCAAAAAGTTTTTTTTTTCGCAATGTTTATTGACTTAATAGCATTTTCTGTGCAATAGCTGCCGATCGGGACGGGTACAGTCGGGTCTGTGTCTAAACCAGCCGGGTTCGGGTCCAACTTTCGAATAATGGTCGGGTCCCCGTCGGGTCCGGGTAGTACATTTAAGGCATTTCTCGGGTCTACTCGGGTTCGGGTCCCACTTTCAAATAAAATACGGGTCCGGGTCGGTTTCCGCGCAGCACATTTACGGGTCTCTTCGGGTTTGGGTACGAATTTTTGGACCCGTGAAGACCTCTAGTGTGAACTACACAACGATACATCAAAGAGGCTCACTGACGTGTCGCCGACACCTTGCAGATGCCAAACAAATATCTAGCATGCCAAATATCTGGACCGGTCGGCCGACTCGACATCAGTGGAGTCAGGTGTCGTGACGAGCTTCAGCCAATGAAAGAGCAAGGCATGGGTTGAGGTCACCGGAAGAAAAATAACAGCAGCAATCTTAAAGAAAAGTTAGGCTTTTATTTTTGCACATAAAACTTGCATCGATCTATAGAATGTGTGGTAGATGCTTCGTCCTACAGAGCGTCTTTCACTCTCTTTCACAGGCTTTTGGCTGCTATATTTTTTACTAACTACCAGATGGTACTGTTCTCGACACGCTCAAAGCTTTGAATCTTTTCCCGAAACAGTCAGAGGAAAGCCTCAGTGCATCATGAGGCTTCATTTGCCCATCACTACCGTTCCAATTCTCGCATGTGCTTTCATGACAAAACGTGGTTTAGGGACCGAATAGAGTCATTGGTTGACAAAGTTGTTGTCAGCTCACGTAGTGTGTAACCACTGGTTGCGGTTGCGGATCACTTACATAGAGTCACGTAGTGTGAACACCACAACGACTTAAAGACAGACAATCAAATCATGTAGTCTGAACAGCACATCGATCTGCTGATGTGTAAGTCGTGTAGTGTGAACTTGGCTTTAGGCACATGGATGAAAGTGAAAAAAAAAGTGAAAGTGACGTGACATACGACCAAGTATGGTGACCCATACTCGGAATTTGTGCTCTGCATTTACCCATCCAAGGTGCACACACACAGCAGTGAACACACACACACCGTGAACACACACCCGGAGCAGTGGACAGCCATTTATGCTGTGGCGCCCGGGGAGCAGTTGGTGCTTCGGTGCCTTGCTCAAGGTCACCTCAGTCATGGTATTGAGAGCACTGTACATTCACTCCCCCCACCTACAACTCCTGCCGGCCCGAGACTCGAACTCGCCACCATTCGATTACAAGTCCGATTCTCTAACCATTAGGCCACGACTTCCTTTATTAAAGGAATCCCCTTTGATGAAGTCAAGGGGGCTGTCCCTGCTGCTGAGATAACAGTGCTCCAACTCCAGATATTGAGGTGTCTACTTCTAAGATGAAGGATTTATCAGGTTCTGGGTGAATGTTGTATCAGATGACCCAAAAAATACGCAATATCCTGATCAATTCTCAATTGGGGACAATGAACCAGGTAAACTACAAATTCATTTTGATGATCTCCTTGTCCAAGGGCTTCAGAAAGACTGGAGCTGCAAAGTCAAAAAACAAGAGAAAATGGAACGGCGCCGATGGACACAAGAGGGAGCTGGAACATTAGAAGATCATCATCAAGATAAAAGCTATGGTGCGCTTACTGAGAAAACATGAAACAATAAATAAGAAAATAATGAGATTACTAAAAGAAATGATCGAATTACATAATTTTAATTTTGAATTACAAACTTTAGCGAATGACCTGGGAACATTGAAGCTTCAATCTCCTGTGCTAAAATTCTAGAAGATGTTAGATGCATTTCAAACGTGCATCATATTTTGAGATTGCAGGTGTTAGTTGCTTTGTGGTTTAACTGCTATGTAGATGCTCTGCTTACTTTGTAAAGATGGTTTAGATAAGGGGTTGCATTTTGCAACATGTTTGTGAAATGGAACCTCTAGCTAACCGTTGTGTAATGTTTTATCACACCTGTGTAGAAGTGTTATCTATGCGGTTTAGACATGTATGCCTCGCTTACATTTTTTGAAAGGTGTTACGATTCTTTTTATAGGTTAAGGTAGAAGTAGACATGCTTGCTATTTAGAGGTACTGCAATTCTTCCAATTTAACTTTTGATACTGTGTGCTCAGCATCTGTGACAAAGGTCATGCATCCTGTCTGTGCGGGTGGAGGTGATTACAGTGACCGACGAATAAGGAAGAATGCAGGGAGGATTTTATTAAATTAATGCAAATTTTATGCAAGACTATATAATGCTATGTTTAGGGCTCATTTGTTGGCCGAAATTCTAGGTGAAGACTTTGCTCGCTATTACTTTTGATTTATTGCTTATGAGTTATTGTTTTTAATAAAGTAAAAAAAAATTCAAATTGAGGTACTCCATACTGCACTTGTGATTGATATGATACCTCTTCATTCACTGCTACGAATTGATGGCGGTCAGATAAGTACGATTTTAACTATGCTAATGCACTTCCACTAATGCCAACAAAGTTTTCTAGTCTATTCAAAAGAATGTTGTGATCGATAGTGTCGAACGCAGTGCTAAGATCCAGTAGCACTAATAGAGAGATACAACCACGATCAGATGATAAGAGCAGGTCATTTGTCACTCTAATGAGAGCAGTCTCAGTACTATGATACGGTCTAAATCCTGACTGGAAATCCTCACAGATATAATTGTTCTCTAAGAAGGAATATAATTGTGAGGATACAACCTTTTCTAGTATTTTTGACAGAAAAGTGAGATTCAAGATCGGTCTGTAATTAACTAGATCTTTGGGGTCAAGTTGTGTTTCTTTAATGAGAGGCTTAATAACAGACAATTTAAAGTTTTTGGGGACATATCCTAATGACAATGACGAATTAGTAATAGCCAAAAGAGGATCTATGACTTCTGGAAGCACCTCTTTTAGTAGTTTAGATGGAATAGGGTCTAACATACATGTTGTTGGTTTAGATGATTTAACAAGTTTATACAATTCTTCCTCTACTATAGTAGATAATGAGTGGAATTGTTCCTCAGGGGATCTATAGTGCACTATTTGATGTGACACTGTAGCTGATGGCTGCATGGTTACAATTTGATCTCTAATAGTATTATTTTTGGAAGTAAAATAGTTCATAAAGTCATTACTGCTGTGCTGTTGGGAAATGTCAACACCTGTTGATGCTTTATTTTTTGTTAATTTTGCCACTGTATTGAATAAATACCTGGGGTTATGTTTGTTTTCTTCTAAAAGAGACGAAAAGCAATCAGATCTAGCAGTTTTTAAAGCTTTTCTGTAGGATAGGGTACTTTCCCGCCAAGCTATATGAAATACCTCTAGTTTTGTTTTCCTCCAGCTGCGCTCCATTTTACGGGCTGCTCTCTTTAGGGTGCGAGTGTGCTCATTATACCACGGTGTTGGACTCTTTTCCTTAATCTTCCTTAAGCGTAAAGGAGCAACCGTATTTAAAGTGCTAGAAAAGAGAGAGTCCATAGTTTCTGTTACATCATCAAGTTGTTCTGAGCTGTTGGATATGCTGAGGAATTGAGATAAATCAGGAAGATTACTTACAAAGCAGTCTTTTGTGGTAGAGGTGATGGTTCTACCATATTTGTAAGAAGGAGTTGGATTTACAGCTTTAACTATATGGAGTTTACACAAGACTAGATAATGATCTGATATATCATCGCTTTGCTGCAGAATTTCAACACCATTAACATCAATTTCATGTGACAGTATTAAATCTAGAGTATGATTTCGACTATGAGTAGGTCCTGAAACGTGTTGTCTAACCCAATAGAGTTCAGAATGTCTATGAATGCTGATCCTTTTTCATTATCAACGTGGATATTAAAATCACTCATTTTTGTAACAGTAATCTTGGGGGGTAGACTCGTTTAAAATAATGTATTCATCTGGTTTTAGCCATGTTTCTGTCAAACAGAGCAAATCTAGGTTATGATCATTAATCAAATCATTTACAAAAAGTGCTTTTGTAGAAAGGGACCTGATATTCAGTAAGCCAAGTTTTATCAATTATTTCTGTGTATTGTAAACATTTTTTATTTGTTGAAAATCAATTAAATGGTTACTCATAAATTGGTTTTGATGTTTTCTGTATTTTCTAGTTCGGGGAACAGACACAATCTCTATAGTGTGATATTTATAGAGACATAGCACACAAAGGACATTTGGGACCTTAACAGAACGTTCCCACATGGTCCTCTTTTAGTCATATAATAACGTTCCCAATATGACTTTAGGAGGACATTCTATATTGGTTATTCTATGGTCACATAGCAACATTAAAAATAGGACTTTTGGGACGTTAATAGAACGTTCCCTTACGGTTCACTTTTAGTCAGATGGGGACATTTTATTCAGGACTGTGCTGCAACATATCTTCCTGACCCATTTGGAAACATTGGAAGCACACATTTCACTTACAGATGAAATGCTAAATTCTCATTTTATATATATATACAGTAAATCCTTACTATCTGTCATTTCCATATATTTGTGGCCCATTGGATACCTTGCGTTTTAAACCAATCACAAAGGTCGGGATAGCGGGAGCAGAGGGAAGGGATCCACCTATCCATCCCAGCATCAGTTAAACCAGAGTGGGAGTGCCAACAAGATTCTTCTACAGTGAGTAACCTTATGTCTGCTAATTTAATTATCTATCATAGAAAGTTATTTTAATAATAGTTTTCTGGAAAAGAAGCTAATGTTGTGAACATACCTTGTTAAACTAAAGTGAGTATTAAAGTTTAGCAACTTGATCTCATGAGAATTCGTATCTATTGTAAAATGGGGTTCTACAATTAAACGAGTTATTATGTTTGCATAGACACTGAAATAGCTTATTGACAACATAAACACTAATGAATATTGCAGTCGCGGCATTAACATTTGTACTATTTTTTGTTGTCATACCAAGGCAATATGTTTTCAAGTGCATTTATTAAATTAAGTTTACTCATTTACTTAATATGAAATAATAACACTTCAGTCTGTTCTGTGTGATTTCTGCTGTCAACACCTTTCGAAGAATAAAATGTTCAACAAGACTACAAACCCTTAAAATTAATAACATTTCTGTAATTATTTAACCATTTTTATGAAATATTTATTTTGTTTGCCGTGGGACATAAAAGCCATTTTCTCCAACATGCTGTGACTGACGATAGAACCATAAAACACACCAAAAGCGTAATACACATAATTGCAAAAGGAATCAATTTTATTTGGGCGCTGTAATCCAAGTCTTCTGAATTCATACAACTGAACTGCAGAACCGCAGAACCATATGACGTCACAGCAGTCTAAGGACAGCAGTGCCAGGCCAGCAGTCTGAGGCCGGAAGTGGGCGGAGCTATTTTATCCTAATACCCATTGCTCAGCATGATTACAAATTATTTTTTACAACAGTTCAATAAGCAATAAGTTAATTAAGAGACTTACGTTTTAGACAGCATGGTTTTGCTCAATTTCGCCAACAAACATTATTCCAAACACAGCCTCAGCACTGTTTTGTATCTCGATCAACATGACGGCGTTTCGTCCTGATTGAATCAACCGTTAAATGATTCGGTTCAATCGCAATGACTCACTTATTAACAGACTTGCTGCCACCTGCTGGTGGTTTTAATTTCACATTTAAAATATCTTTTCATTTTTGTTATTAATTTCAAATATCAGTTGTCCACGTTTTATGTCTAAAATATCAACAACAACAAAAATGCATTTGTAACTGCAGATTAAAGCATTACATGTCCCTCTGAGCTGCATTAAACAGTGTGTAAAAGCATCTAAATGCCTTTCAGATGCAACTTCTGTTTCCTCCGCAAAAAAAAAAGAAAAGCCCATTAAAGGTAAAATCAATTTAAATGAATTTAAACTTATTGGAAAAGATTAATCTGCTACAGGACAATAGGCTACATCAACTGGAATACTTCAAACCAGAGCTATTTTTGTTTTATATGCTGCCAAGAAGACACCCCAGAAGATGGGTCAAGTATAGGTCCATCATTGTTCAAAGTAAAAAAATAGTTTTAGTAAATACAGAATTTGTAAAAAATCAAGGAAATTTCTCTGGCATTTCTTTCTTTTTGCTGTATCAAAAACATACCGAACCGTGACACCACTGTATCGTATCGAACCGAACTGTGAATTTTGTGAACCGTTACACCCCTACACTCACACCCCTTGTATCCCCTTGTTAAGTATTTTTAAAGTCAAAAGTTTATCATCTTGTTTGTTATGTCTTATTAATACTGAACACAAAGAATAAAACACAAATTAAAACAAAGCTTAAGCATTTGATCACTTTATTTACATTTATGCATTTAGCAGACGCTTTTATCCAGAGACTTACAGTGCATTCAGGATATACATTTTTTTTTAATCAGTATGTGTGCTCCCTGGGAATTGAACCCACGATCTTTTGCGCTGCTACCACAATGCTCTACCACTGAGCCACAGGAACATTTTGAAATAAAATGTATGTTTTTACTCAACCATTTCAGAATGAACCATTTTGTCATACACATTACACAATTCTACACAGCATTGATTGAAGCAAGCAAATTCAGATCCATCAAACCCAAAAATCAAAACACAAAATATATAAAATTTTAATAAAATGTACTTTTCCATTTAAGTAGCAAAGACACAATATACTAAAAACAAAACAAAAAACAAAATACTCCTTGAGAAAAAAAGTCTATCATCCTTAATTTGGAAGCGAAAAGCTAAAGCTCTTTGGCCAGTTGTCGATCATCATCCGTTTCAGACTGTGAAAGCTGAAGAAGGCCTTTTTCCTGGTCTTCCTCTTTCAATTTTAGAAAGCACGGCTCTTCGAAAGCACTAAACCTTTGAAGACTTTTGGTTGTTGCAAAGCCATCCGACTGCAGTGCAGACAGGGGCCTTCTGTTATCTCTGGCTTCTTCTTGAGAGAAGTGTACAAATGTTTCCTGTGAAAAAAATTAAGTTAATTTATAGTCAAATGACCAGGAGAGAGAGAGAGGGATAAAGAGATACCTTTTACCTGCAAAATTCTCTAACAGGATAAATCATATTTGTTTGAAGGGACATGCACATGGAGGGGAAAACTACAATGTTAACAGATCATCAATTGGAACCAAGTCCATATATGCCCCCCCAATAAATGAATAAATATTTACAGTGTAAACACCACTTTTAACCCCAAGTAAAGAAACATTTCACACTTGTAATGAGTGTTAGCACCAATTAAACTTGGTGTAATGAAAGCCTACTCCGGAGAAAGGTTTCTACGGCTTTAGCATTGTTAACCCTTTATCAATAGACAGACAACCAATTGCCTGCCTTATATTCAAGTGCTTTGGACAGTCATTGCAAAAATAAGCACGGCATAAAAACAGTAAATTAAATTCAGCATTAGACAGGATGTCAAAAATGTCAAATGCTGACAGAAAACACAAAAGTCAGGGTCAAAAAGAGACTGTATATTTCTTTTATAATCTAAAAAGTACATTCAGGATAAACTTGATAGTGAAGTCAGCTGTATGTAATATGAGGATGTGCAGTGCTTGGGCATTTCACATCGCATGCAGTGTCTGTCCAATCAGTGACACTGATACAGAAAATGTGCATATAAGGATGTTTACCTGGGGTTTAGTAATGTACAATGTAATACAGCAGCATATGAAAACCCAGGATTAATTGTCAACCACAGGTAAATTATATTCTGTGTGAAACATGAAGCAAGATAAACCAGTATTCAGTTTACATTCACCCAGTGTTAACTATTTCATGTGTAAAAAGCCCTCATGTTTTTCATTCTAATGAAAAGAGAAGTTGATGTATTTCAAGATTTTAACTTTAACTTTTTTCTTTTTCTTACCATCAACATGAAGATCCCACAATCAATAGACCCGGCCAGCTGTTGTGGACATTCTAAAATAAAATAATATTATTAAGTTATTTCTGGAAAAGACATGACAGCTATAACATCACACCATCTGTATAAGTAGAATATGAAAGCCTTACAAAACTAACCTTGTTTTCAATCAGCTTCCATTGGCAATTGGTATGATTCTGCTTGTCAATTTACTGCAACAAAATCAAACAGATTTTTTTTTTATAACCATAAAAAAAATTGCATAAGATAGCCAAGTTTCACTGTTCTAAAGCAAAAATTACCAGTGACCAGTGTTGGGCTAGTTACTCAAAGAATGTACTATATTACTCATTACTAGTTACTTTAGGCTTTAAATCTGCATGTTTTTATATTTAATCCAACCTTTATAGAGAGCATTTTCCCACTAATCTCATTATCTTTCATTTCAAATTCTTACATTTGATCTATAATTTCAATTATAATGATGTGATTGTTATTATCTATACATTATCAAATTAAATCATTTACACTGAAAAATACAACTACATTAAATTATGAGATTCTTTTAATTTTTTTTTTTTTAATATACAAACAAGAAATGATGGTGGAAATTATATTTTTCAACGAAATTAAAAGGCCAGTAGGTGCCAGTAGTGAGCGTTTAATGAATGAGTCATTGAGTCGTTCATTCAAACGATTCGTTCAAACGGCTGATTCATCAGATGTTTATGCATGGGCTAATTAAACTTTGACTCAACCGATTCGTTCAAAACACTGAATCATTCAGCAATGAATCGGATGGTTGCTTTGAAATGCGCTGTGGTTCAGCCTAAAATGTAAGTGACCTAATATTATTTTATTTGCTCATTGAACTGTTTATAAAACTATTAAATAGTCGTAATGGTGAGTGATGTTGCCTAACTAACTGTATTTTAAATATAAAAACTTTCCATTTAGAATTTTTACCTCAGTAGGCCTATGCTGAGTTTCTTAAGTGTTGCGCGTTTTTGATTTCTCCTGGAGAGGCTGCATGAACCTCGCCTCAGCAGCGCAACCTTATACTGTCAATAGATGCATTATATACAGTAGCTATATCCACTATTCACCACTTACTCTAAATGTAATACAATCAGAATAATACTTGCGTTTTGGTGTTTACATAGTTATTTTTGGTTAGTTATGTTTTAATCATATTACTTGTCTGGCATTAATGAAGCGTTAATGTCGAGCCCTGGAGTCTATGTGCCGGGGCTCAGCCCCGGACGGCCCCGGCCCAATTTAAACCCTGCTAACAGCCGATCCGCCTACAGAGTGACGTCATAGTTCCCCCACTCTAGTGCAGGCAAACTACAATTTCCAAAAAGACTACTATTAAATACCATTTCTTGCCACTGTATATTAACAAATAACTAACAAAGTTCATATCTCTATGGACATCTGCCTTTCTGAAGTGAATTGGAAGTTGTGTATTCAACCTGTGCATCTGGTCCTTTTTAAAACACTGGGCAGTGGAAATTGTTGCAACAATTTTTTCCAAGTAAAGCTGAGGGTCTCTGAATCGTAATATGCCTGTATAAAAAAACAAAAATCTGCATAAAACATTGGTCAGCATCAGAGAATGTAACCACTGAAATAAAATACAGTGCCAAGTTAACGATCCAAAACAAAGTTTTTTTTTATTTTATTTATTTTTTATTGCAGATTTTAGAACAAAGAACATACAAGAGCAATAACTTTTAAATTAAATCAAAACAAATACTATAAAGAAAATAAACAGGAAAAGCAATAAGAAAATCACATGTCAGTAAACAATCATAAATAATTACAAATTAGTCAAAAACAAGATTTAAGGCATTTACTTCCTTAAGTAAACTTTACTTTACTTACTTTACTTACGTTTACTTCCTTAAGAGTCACAATGTCTTTCTTAACATCATGCATCTCTTTGACTAGAAATTCAGTAGCTTCTTTTAGAGAGTTTATGCATTCTCTGTTTTGTTTGATCTCATGGTGTATGGTTTCAGTATTTTGATTAATTTTCTCCACTAATATTTGCACGATGTTATTCTGCACCTCAGCAAGAGTTGGCTCCGATTTACTTTTCTTGGGATCTGGCGTGCATGGTTCCGAACCCGGGACTGGAGTTAGCTCTGGACTACTGCATCGAGTGTAGGAATGCACCTCCATGACATCCATTTTTTGATTATCAGCGTGGTCAGCAGAACGATCTTTTCCAGAACCAGATTTTCCTTTGTCTGTGTGTCTCCCTCTTCTCTTTTCTGCCATTACATCATACAATTGAAGAGTTTCCAACTATCGTTGAATCAGACTTCAGTACACACTTTTGTAAATTATTATTTCTAAAGGTTAAAGGTTACTAATTTACACATTTGTTGCTCTGTTGTTCTATACCTTACTCAATACATCAGTCAAAAGTCTGTCAAGTTGTTCAGTGGGAGTGAAAAACGAATACAAACTCTTACAACAAAAAAACTCCGTCTGCATCAGACGCCATCTACCGTCTCACTTTGACTTACTATATCTTAATTAAATTTATTAAATTCGTCCTTCCAGTCCAGTCCTCCTTAAAAAAACAAAACAAACATCTCCATCCTTGGTCATTATTTCCACACATTACTATATTTTTAACATTATACTCTCTACTATACCTATTTCCTGTAGCTGATTCTTGAACTCTTGCCTTAATTGTATATATTTCTTACATGATATAAAGATATGCTTAATTGTTTCCTCCTCCTGACATTCATCACATAGTCCTGTCGGATGTTTTCCCATAACATGAAGAGTTTTGTTTAGCTTGCAATGACCAATCCTCAGTCTATTTATTATAACTTGTTCCTTCCTTTTATTTCCCTTTTTACTTTCCATACCTATCATATTTTGTATCATGTACAGATGTCTCCCTTTAATTTCAATATCCCACTGCTGCTGCCATTTTTGCCTTATCCTTTTCCACACTAAACTCTTCCCTTCTGTTTTTGATAATTTAATTTTGATGTCAACATGTTCTTTTTTTGTAGCTTCTTTTGCCAGTCTGTCTATTTTCTCATTTCCCTGGATGCCCACATGCGCTGGCACCCACATGTATGTGATATTTTTCCCTTGCTTACTTATTCTTGAGTTTGTAAATAAAATTTCATAAAGTAATTCCTGATGATTTCTAGTTACACCAGACTTTATACTCATGAGGGCAGATACAGAATCACTACAGGTGCATCTCAATAAATTAGAATGTCGTGAAAAAGTTAATTTTTTTTGGTAACTTATTTCAAAAAGTGAAACTTTCATATATTTTAGATTCATTACATGTAACGTAAAACATTTTTTTTGTTTTAATTTGGATGATTAGAGCTTACAGCTCATGAAAGTCAAAAATCAGTATCTCAAAATATTAGAATATTTACATTTGAGTTTCAATAAATGACCATCCATAAAGTATAAATTCTGGGTATCTCTTGTTCTTTGAAACCACAATAATGGAGAAGACTGCTGACTTGGCAATGATCCAGAAGACAAACATTGACACCCTCCACAAAGAGGGTAAGTCACAGAAGGTCATTACTGAAAGGTGTGGCTGTTTACAGAGTGCTGTATCAAAGCATATTAAATGCAAAGTTGACTGGAAGGAAGAATTTGGGTAGGAAAAGGTGCACAAGCAACAGGGATGACTGCAAGCTTGAGAATACAGTCAAGCAAAGCTGATTCAAACACTTGTGAGAGCTTCACAAGGAGTGGACTGAAGCTGGAAAAGGGCTACCAAGCCACTTCTGAACCAGAGACAATGTCAGAAGCATCTTACCTGGGCTGTGGAGAAAAAGAACTGGACTGTTGCTCAGTGGTCCAAAGTCCTCTTTTCAGATGAAAGTAAATTTTGCATTTCATTTGGAAATCAAGGTCCCAGAGTCTGGAGGAAGAGTGGAGAGGCACAGAATCCATTTTGCTTGAAGTCCAGTGTGAAGTTTCCACAGTCAGTGATGATTTGAGCTGCCATGTCATCTGCTGGTGTTGGTCCACTGTGTTTTCTGAAGTCCAAAGTCAACGCAGCCATCTACCAGGGAATTTTAGAGCACTTCATGCTTCCTTCTGCTGACAAGCTTTATGGAGAAGCTGATTTCATTTTCCAGCAGGACTTGGCACCTGCCCACACCGCCAAAGGTACCAAAAGCTGGTTCAATGACCATGGTGTTACTGTGCTTGATTGGCCAGCAAACTCACCTGACCTGAACCCCATAGAGAATCTATGGGGTATTGTCAAGAGGAAGATGAGAGACACCAGACCAAACAATGCAGATGAGCTGAAGGCCACTGTCAAAGAAACCTGGGCTTCCATACCACCTCAGCAGTGCCACAAACTGATCACCTCCATGCCATGCCGAATTGAGGCAGTAATTAAAGCAAAAGGAGCCCCTGCCAAGTATTGAGTACATATACAGTAAATGAACATACTTTCCAGAAGGCCAACAATTCACTAAATTTTTTTTTTTATTGGTCTTATGAAGTATTCTAATTTGTTGAGATAGTGAATTGGTGGGTTTTTGTTAAATGTGAGCCTAAATCATCACAATTAAAAGAACCAAAGACTTAAACTACTTCAGTCTGTGTGCATTGAATTTATTTAATACACTAGTTTCACAATTTGAGTTGAATTACTGAAATAAATGAAATTTTCCATGACATTCTAATTTATTGAGATGCACCTGTACATATTACAACGTTGTCCCATCTAGATTGTTCAATCCATTCTAATGCTATTAATATAGCATATAACTCGACTGTATACACACTTAAACTATCAGATGTTCTTTTGTTTCCACCGTGTTCTTATCCACCATTATTGTTTCTGTGTAAACTCAGCCTACTTCCGACATGAGACTGTGACTCCGCCCACTTTAGGCGGCTGCTGTCCTCAGACTGCTGTGACGTAATGGTTCTGCGGTTCTGCAGTTGGTTATTATTGGTTTATTCAGCGACCTTATAAACATCAAAGCCTGTGCTGACGCACTATTTCCAAACTCAAAATTTGGCACTTCAAATCATAGACATTTAAAATACCTAGACGCCTCATTGGCCGCTTTGAGCCGTTGCTTCGATACGTCAACGCGTCCGCCATGTTTGTGAGGGCATGACTGCCTTAAAAACAATGGAGGTAAACGGGGGAGCTGCAGTTTTTTTCGGGATAAAAACACGGTAACGTTTACATTTATCAACCGATGTCAGTGGTTTGTGATCTACGTGGAGTTAAAAATAACTCTGCCTCCAGTTTGGAAAATTATAAATTTGTGAAAGCTCACACTCGTGTTGATTTTTTTCAGTTAACAATTCTAATATTAATGTGACATATACATAATGTAATTTTAATGTACATTAAATTAAATTAAGTTGTTTCTTTGCTTTCTCTGTCTTCAACCCCACCATTTTAGCTTTTATTGTGCCTCAGGTCAGAACACACAGCTCATTCCCTTTGAAATACTGCGAATACAAATCAAAAAGTGATACACTCGTAGTCTGCTTTTTATTTTCATAGCACTCTATACAGATATAAACTCCACAACAAACAATAACAAATGTAACTGATAATCCTTTATGGATCCAGTAAAACTTACAGTTACAGTGGTAAAATGTTATGCACTGATACAGTGCACAGTAAAAATATAGTAAAAGTTATATGTAATACAAGTTGTAGTAAAGTGAATAATATAAAAAGCGAGTACAACAGCACAAGAACATAAGTGATATAATAGATTTATAATAGCACAAATTATGTGTGTAATACCCTGTTTTTATACAGTCTATGGTAATACCATAATAAATAAATGAATAACAATAGATGAATAATAGCAAGTAGAATATGTAATATCAAGGGTGGAATAATACAGAATAGACAATAATGAAGAATAAATTAATAGTAAATTATAAAGTAAATTAAATCGTGAAAAGTAAAATTTTATAATGGTATTTGTGTAATAATTATTAAACAAAGACAACTAATGACAAGCCAAAAAATTTGGCCATGAATTCCAAATTGTGTTTAACCTGTTAACCAGAGCCGATCCTCCCTATACGCAGAATACGCACGCTGCATAGGGCCCCCTAAACACCAGGGGGCCCCCTTGCTCTCAAAGATGTTTTAATTTTAGTTTCGTTTTTAAAGGGGTGGTTGACTGTTTTTTTTCTAGGCTTGATTGTGTTTATGGGGTGCAGTCTAGCATGGGTTTATGCTTGTTTTTTTTAAAAAACGCATTATTTTTCACATAATTTACCTTTATTCCACACCTCTCTGTCCCTTCTCTGACAAACGCCTCGATTTATTTCCTGGTTTTATGAAGCTCCTCCTTCAGAAATACGCGATGGGCTGAGATTGGTTAGCTGGCTCAGTGTGTTGTGATTGGCTAAACCGCCTCTACTGCATGTCTGAACGTCCCGCCCCTCTCCTCAGTGGCATGTGCTCCGGTTGAATTGTAAACAGTGGTGTTGTCTATAATGCTTATCAATTTGAGCCCGATTGAGACCCAGAGGATATTAGTGAAGAGGATCGTGCAGAACCTGTGCAAGCACGGCTCTTAATGGTATGTTTGGTTGTTGTTGTCTCATACTTTTAAATACGCTGCTATTTGTAAGTGCTACTGCTTCTGTTAGCTTTTAATATACGGTTTTATCCTGATTAAAGCTTCAATACAGCACAGCAACCGCACGCGTGTCCATTTATAATGCTTCTCATTGCTGTGTGAAAATAAGTGTATAATTGGAACAGTTTGTTGGATCTGATCTGAGATCTGAATGAGAGAGAGAGAGAGAGAGAGAGAGAGAGAGATGCAGAGCAGGGCGACAGAGTAACAGTATTAAGAACTGCTGCTTTAATGATTTTGAAACTTGAGAATCCATTAGAATCGTTAGAAGACAGAATCGCGATTCATATGAATAGATTTTTACATGCACATTTACATTTACATTTAGTCATTTGGCAGACGCTTTTATCCAAAGCGACTTACAATTGGGGAGTACATAAAGCGATTCATCTTGAAGAGGCAATCAGACAGAGGAAGTGCTCGTAACACCAAGTCTCAGTCATTGTTCAAACAAGTACAAGCTAGCAAGGGAAGGAGAGAAAGATAAAGGGAAAGGTTTTTTTTTTTTTTTTGTGAACAAGTTTAGGATGAAGTCAAGTAGTGCCGAAAGAGATGAGTTTTCAGTTGTTGCTTGAAGATTGACAGGGATCCAGCATTCCGGATAGGGGTGGGAAGATTATTCCACCATCCAGGAATGGTGAATGAGAATGTTCTGGAGAGTGATTTTGAGCCTTTCTGTGATGGTACCACAAGGTGTCGCTCACTAGCAGATCTCAGACTTCTGGAGGGGGTGTAGATTTGTAATAGTGAGTGGAAGTAGGAGGGTGCTGAGCCTGTGGTCGTTCTGTATGCAAGCATCAGTGTTTTGAACTTGATGCGAGCTGCCACTGGTAGCCAGTGTAGTGAGATGAAGAGAGGTGTAACATGGGTTCTTTTGGGCTCATTGAAGACCAGTCGTGCCGCTGCATTCTGAATCATTTGTAGAGGTTTGATTGCGTTTGATGGAAGACCAGTCAGAAGAGCATTGCAGTAGTCCAGCCTAGAAACGACAAGGGCCTGGACAAGAAGTTGCGCAGCATGCTCTGTCAGGAAGGGCCTGATTTTTCTGATGTTGTGTAGCGCAAACCTGCAAGATCGAGCAGTCTTTGCAATGTGCTCTTTGAAGGTCAGCTGGTCATCAAAGATTACACCAAGATTTCTGACCGAAGTTGATGGGGTAATTATTGATGTGCCTAATTGAATCGAGAAGTCATGCTGTAGGGTCGGAGTGGCAGGGACGACAAGAAGCTCAGTCTTTGCCAGGTTGAGCTGTAGATGATGTTCTTTCATCCATGCCGAGATGTCCGCCAGGCAGCCTGAGATCCGTGCAGCTACCGTTGGATCATCTGGTTGAAAAGAGTGATAGAGCTGTGTGTCATCGGCGTAGCAATGGTATGATGTATGTATGTGGAGAAGAGGAGGGGTCCAAGAACCGATCCCTGAGGAACCCCAGTGACCAGTTAATGTGCTTTGGATACCTCCCCACCCCAGGCCACCCTGAAGGACCTACCGGTGAGATAGGATTCAAACCAGCGAAGTGGAATCCCAGTGATGCCCAGCGATGAGAGGGTGGACAGGAGGATCTGATGATTGACAGTGTCAAAAGCAGCAGAAAGATCGAGCAGAATGAGGACTGATGATTTGGAATCGGCCTTTGCGACTCGCAGGGCTTCAGTGACTGAGAGTAGCGCAGTCTCTGTTGAATGGCCACTTCTGAAACCTGACTGTTTAGCATCCAGTTTGTTGTATTGTGAAAGAAATAGTGAGAGCTGGTTAAAGACAACTCGTTCGAGTGTTTTCGCTACGAATGGAAGGAGAGAGACAGGTCTGTAGTTTTCTAAAAGAGAAGTGTTTAATGTAGGTTTTTTGAGCAGTGGGGTTACCCGGGCCTGCTTGAACGCTGTGGGGAAGATGCCAGTGCGGAGAGATGTGTTGATAATGTGTGTGAGTGCCGGTAAGAGTGTGGGAGAGATTGCTTGGAGAAGGTGAGAGGGGATTGGGTCAAGAGGACATGTTGTAGGATGGCTGGAGAGGAGAAGTTTGGATACTTCCGCCTCGGTGAGGGGACAGAAGGAGAAGATTGGAGTTTGAGCAGTGGATGTGGTTGGTTGGAGGTCCTGTGTGTGTGGAGTTGAGAACTGGTTACCAATTGTTCTAGTTTTGTCGGTGAAAAAAGTGGCAAAGTCGTCAGCTGTTATAGAAGTGGTGGGCGGTGGTGGAGGGGGACAGAGGAGAGAATTAAATGTTCTGAAGAGATCACGCATGTCTGGAGCGCTGTTGATCTTGTTGTGGAAGTGTGAGGATTTGGCAGTGTGGACTTCAGTAGAGAAAGACGAAAGCAAAGACTGATACCTAGTCAGGTCCGACGGATCGCTTGATTTGCGCCATTTTCTCTCTGCCGCTCTGAGTTTGGTCCGATGCTCACGAAGAACATCGGATAACCAGGGGTTAGAAGGGGCAGCCCGTGCTGGCCTGGAGGAGAGGGGACAAATGTCGTCTAGACATGCACCCCTAGTTTTCTCTTCCTCTTCTCTAAAGCAGCGCAGCGCAGCATGGCCTCGCCCCCTTTGCTGCGTGTTCCCGGGGGCGGGGTTTATCTGGGTCTGTGACATATCAGACCCGGGAAGTAACTCGTTGTAGTCCCTTGCCTGTCGTTTTTGTAGGCATTAAACTGCCAGAATTTTAAAAGACGATATCTCCGTTTGCATTGAACTTTCAGCGCCGCAACTCTGCAGATATTGTTTATGCTCAAACAGCAACATTACACACTAACTAATGTTAAAAAAGTGAAATCGCAATCAACCACCCCTTTAATTTTGGCCAGCGGTTCTGAAAACATCAATGATCGTTTCTCTTAATGTGGTGTGCTGTCACGCTCTCTATGTACAAATCAGCCAAATCATGTAACGTGAATGTCGTCCAGTCTCTTGCTCTTACTTAAAAAACAAACAAAAACGAGAGCTTATACGAGCCGCGGAAGAGATACTGCTCCTCGAGCGCAATTCGAGACGGAGTGAAACACAGACAAATGCGTCTCATCCATCCCATCCATATATAAATTATATTACAAAAAAGTTATGGAAGTTTAAATTTATGAAAATATAAAAATGTATATTTTATATAAAATATATATATTACAAAACATGTTTTACTCTAAAACTGCTAGAAAATGAAAACCAAAAATCTGAAGAAGTTGTGTTCCAAATTTGAGGTTGATATCAAAAAATGAGCTTTCAGTGAAATTTTGGACCATCAAACTCCATTAGTAACCATATAAGGGCGTCTCCACTTCCATATATGGTTTGAGTGATCTGAAACATGTTTTTCCATACTTTTCTCAATATTTATGTAGACATCACATTCAGACGTATTAAGGGCAGTATGGCAGTATTTGATTTCAATTCAACCTCTAAAAAACTCATAAAAGTCAAAGTCTGCTTTATTGTCAATTCTGCCACATGTACCGTACATACATACAGAGAATTGAAATTGCGTTACTCTCTTACTCCCTGGTGCATACAGATAACACTAAACACTAACAGTAGAACGTAAAATACAGATAAGTACAAATTAAATACAGTATATACGTACACAAAATGCAACTATTACAAATATACAAATAAGGACATGTAGAAGAAAAAAAATAATAATAATAATATAAAAAATGGATAAAGTGGCATAAGGCACATGGTAGATAGAGTGCAAACCAGTGAGATAACCAAAACAAACAAACAGTGCAGAATATAAGTGGTGTAGTGCAAAGAGCTTATTAAGTCTATTTTATTTAAAGTGACAAAGAGCAGTCTTTTATTCAGACTGTCAGAAGAGGTAGTTGAATGAGGTCAGTCCAATGCTGTACAAAGTGACTGGTGCTGGTCACAGTGTGTGTGTGTGTGTGTGTGTGTGTGTGTGTGTGTGTGTGTGTGTGTGTGTGTGTGTGTGTGTGTGTGTGTGTGGGTGGGTGGGTGGGTGGTGGTGGTGGGGTCAGAGTTCAGTGGTGCGTGATGTAAGAGAGGGGAGGGGGGCAAGGACGGGAGGGAGTTCAGCTTCCTGACAGCCTGATGGATGAAGCTGTCTTTCAGTCTGTTGGTCCTCGCCCGGAGACTCCGCAGTTTCCTCCCTGATGGTAGCAGACTGAAGAAGCTGTGTGTCGGGTGGGTGGGATCATCTGCAATGCTGAGGGCTTTGCGGGTGAGACGGGTGCTGTAGATGTCCCGGAGGGAGGGGAGAGAGACACCAACGATCTTCTCAGCTGCTCTCACCATCCGTTGAAGGGACTTGCGGCAGGACGCGTTGCAGGCGCCATACCACACAGTGATGCAGCTAGTCAGAATGCTCTCGATGGTGCCTCTGTAGAAGGTGCACATGATGGGGGCCGGGGCTCTGGCTCTTCTGAGTTTACGGAGGAAGTAGAGACGCTGTTGTGCTTTCTTGGCCAGTGCTGCAGTGTTGAAGACATAAAAGACATGCAACAAGAACCCTGGACGTACGTTATAGTTCATGCTGCATCAAAAATTGAGAACCTATTGTTTTTTTGTCGAAACACTTTTAGACCTTTTTTTTCTCAAAAAATAGAATTAATATTATATTTTGAACACTTGACATGAACATGAATGGAGATTTTTCATGGTTTTATACATGTATCACTATTTCAAAGTAAAGGTCAGAACTCACTCTCTGTCTCTGATGAGTACTCTTCTTACAAATTAATAAATTACAGTTGCTCTGTAAAATATTTTAAAAAATCAGCCACCAAATATGAAAACTAGAGTCTTTACGCTTTCAAACGATATATAGTTTGTCAAGATTGCTTTAGGTTCAGACTAAGATATTACTGTTTAAAACATGTAATGGGCCAGTTAACGTGACAGTTAACAGGTTAATTAATGAGCTCTTTGAGTATATATATATATATATATATATATATATATATATATATATATACAGTATATATATATATATATATATATATATATATATATATATAGTATCTCACAGAAGGGAGTACACCCCTCACATTTTTGTAAATATTTTATTATATCTTTTCAAAATTAATAATCATTATTACAACATAAAGAGCAATAATAAACAATGATCTTGTCATGATATTGCAGCTTCACTCACTAATGAGTTCCTGTGTTTCTCATTTCTAGGCTATTTACATCATGCAGTTTTTGTGTAAATGCATATACAGTACATGATCAGCATTAAACAGCCTGTGTAAATAATTTTAAATGCAGTCTATAGTATTGTGATTGACTGAAGAAACTGGTTATTTTTAAATATTTGACAAAAACGACATATTTGAAAAAAGATAATTATATTGTTATAAAAATTACCCTTACAAAGGTTAAAAATGCTCCTGGAAGTCTGTTCCGGGGAGAGAGAGAGGTTTGAATATGATCAGAGTCATTCTGGTCATTCATTCAGGGCTATTCTGTGTTTTAACTACAAATACAACCTGTGGAAGTATAGCCTATCTCTTGGAAATGCAGAGAACAGGCTTTCTTCAGCTTTCCTTAAGGCTTGCGTTGTCCTGTTTGCAGTTGGCTAAAAAATAAATAATCAGTCCACAGTTTTATGATAAGCTATGAAATCCTTATAATCTAGTGATGATGAACTTACTCTTTGTAAATGAGTAGTAAAATTAAAGAGAGATGCTTTAGCTCCATCCCTATTCTGACAGCATGACAAGTCTTGTCAAAGTGCTCACTGTACATATTGTGCTCATAACACAATTTACTCTATGATATAAACTACAAGTTAAAACTTAATAAGAATTAATTTAAACTTTGATTTCTTATAAAGTCTCAGCTTTCACAGCTTACTAGCGATATCGCTAACGTTAGCTATTAATAGTCTGACACTGGTGGCTAATTAAACTGTCAACATAATGCTAAAAATGACCAAAAAACATCCAGAAACAACTGTTCAGTCTTACCTGTGAAAGATAATACCCCGAGATCTGTTTTTATTATTGTGCGATGGTTTGTAGATGCCCAAACTGCCGACGAGTCAGGTATGTTTTCTTCTGTCCCGATATGAGAGTTATGGAGAGTTGCCCGCACCAATATGGCGGCGCCGTTGACGTGCGGTCGAGCGCCAGTGCCCTGACTCCCATGAAGGAAGTAAAATTAAGTCCTTGAATGCAGCGTCATCCTGTGAAATGAGAATCATGGTGAACCACAGTTATGATGATCAATATCATAGTATATGATTATTAATTTCTTGCACTAACAATTCATATCGCAAAATAAGCAAATCATTAAAATGTGTGTGCCACATATTTTAAAGGATACTAACAGGTAAAGCTGGCAGAGGATCACTGTTATATGGAGGCAACCACGTGACCACCACATAACTGTTGACAGCAAACACATCTTTGCCCTGAAAAGATAGAAACACATAGTGCAGTGTGACATTAAATATTTTTCATAACCCCTGAATTACTAAAAACAACAAAAGCTATCAAACTGACCTGTGAAGCTGCAAGTGCAGCAATGAGCTGAAAGCACTGATTGCCAATCTGGTAAAAAAAAAAATATGGAAGAATATTAGTAAAGTTGCATTCATATCAACCCTATGTCAACAGCAACATAATGCCTATGAATAGACATGTACTGTTGCCTCTAACTCATCAAAGGCCAAAGACCAAAAGTCACTTCTCTTTAATGTTTGGGTTGGGCTCAGCTGAAGTAAATCTTCATTTGAATCTTCGGCTCTTTCCAAGACATAAGCCAGCCGATAAAATGAAATAAACATTGTTATGCAACTCAGTAAAACATACAAATATGAACAGTAATCCAGATAACAATATTTATGACAATCATTGAAATATGAATAAATTATCAAATTCTGTTGTGCTGGGATATAGTCAACATCCTATATCCTCCTGCCTGCATGTTCATCTGTTTGGCTTGTTGTTACGCCTTGAACTAGGTCAGATGGGCTAGGACAGTCTTAAGAGAAGATCCATATTTGTAAATTATTTTTTTATGGTTTTAGTAAAGCTTGTTTATAGCTGAAGAAAGTTAGAAATCACAAGTAAAAAAAAAAAAAGATTGATCTGAACTCCTGATGTGAAAACGGGAGCAGTAGAAAACATGAAGTATCATGAAGTATTCCCCAAGATAGAAAGAGTATTTATATACTTGTTTTTAATATTTACAATGATTCAAATTAAGTTATGTAATGCAGAAAATCTATAACAACATGTAACAACAAAATGAAGTATGTGAAATTCAGACTTCCCAAAGTTTTCACAACACAACATATTAAATGAACAATGTATTTTTAGTTTAAAATGCTAGGAAGAAATTACTATGACATGCAAAAACATTAAGGTTCAACAAGTATGTGTTTCTCACACGTCACACCCACAGTATAATTAAAATAATTCACACACACATAAGTTACCTTCTTCTTGAACTGCATTTCGCATATAGCTACATGATGTCGGAGCTCATGTAAATGGTTATACACCGATGTACAGTAGGCACAGTGGTATTTTTGGCAGCACACTGTGCATCTCTCGATAGACAGCAGGGGATCCTGTCCTCGCAAAAGTATTGTCTGATGCATCTGTTCAGGTTAAACAAATACTGAAATAAAATAAATAAACTATGATTAAATAAAAACACTACACATGCTTAAATGTAAGTTAGCATGGGGGATGGGAGAATGCTAGCACTTATTAGCTATCGATAGTTACGTGAAAAAAACTCCCGATCGACACAGCGAAATATTGATTCATATATGAAAGATTTAGATTTTATATACATCTCAAAGTTCGGGTTATCTTTAAAGTACAGTTTTAAGTTGACTAGTAAAATCGAACGCTCATTGGTCCTCGCCTGCTTTGTCACAGATTTGCGTCATGCCGTGCTTCTGCTGAGGTGCGTTTGAATGATGCACGCTTTCATGGAGAGGATCGGGATGGTAATCTGAATAATATTTCCATCGATCATCAATTTAAATTCTGCTCTGACTGTACCTCACACAAAACTATTGTATTTCACCTGCGGCTGCAACGCATCATCATTTGGACTACTTTTGGTAATGTTTTTGACATTTTTGCAGTAAATTATTGGAATTGCACTTGTCTGTCCATCATGCTTTTATTTGTAGCATTACCTTACTGTAAGGAATGGCTGTGGTTAGGTTTAAAGGTAGGAGTGGGATTAGCGACCCAAAATATTTTTTTGTAATGCTATGTAGTTACTAAAATGGTCATTTCCTTACATATTTCTGTCTATTTCGTTTCATATTGTAATGACCTGGCAATCGGCGCTAGCAGCCAGGTGCATTATGGGTATTTGTTTAGAGTTGATTTATGCGTTATTTAAGTAAGATGGTTGGGTTTTTGCATCAGCAATGTTATGTGTGTTTATGTTCAAGTCAGTTCGGGTGGGTTTGGTTCATTTACTGCCCTGTTATGTAAAGAGTGTGCTGTTACCGTCACAGAGAGAGATGTGTAGGGGAGGGACTTGGCAATATGGGCTTATCTGTGTAAATTCTTATTCTGTGTTCAGAATAAAAGGTAAAAGAAGACATTACTGCCTCCTACTGGTTTGTTTTGTCACTGCTCTGGCTGACAGAGACATTCATGGTCATGCGGTGTATGGGATACGAGTGCTCGCATTTCCTGTTAGCTATTAGTTCAGTAATAGTGCAGTGGCCTAGCTTAGCTCCGGTCAGCCCCACGTTCTATAAAATAACAGCCAGTTGTTACAGTGGTGTCAGAAGTGGGATTTGGGCTGTTTAGAAGACGCCGATATGGAGCAAAGTATAGGCGAATTAGAGCGTGCCATCCGAGAGAACAGCATCATGTTAGAGCGCTTGACAAGTGAGACGACGCGGAGGAGCAGGGCTCCGCACCAACCTGATGGCGCCAGTGTTCCCCGGACAATGTACCGCCCTCCTGGTCATGGGCAGAACGAACCACCGGCCGTCACACCGACACTACAAATCAATGGCAGCCCAGGCATCCTCACACGATCACCTGCCAAGCTGCCACGATACAGCGGGTTGACGCCCCTGGAGCCTTACCTGGCACAGGTCGACCTGGCCGCTCTCCACGATGGATGGAGCCGCGAGGAGACAGCGATTCACTTGGCCCTCGCCTTGGAGGGTCCTGCACTTCAGGTCCTCATCGATCTGTCCCCTGAAGAGCGGCGTGATCTCCAGGCCCTCACCGCTGCTCTCAACCGCCGCTTCGGGCAGAGAACCTCCGCAGAGCAGAGCAGGGAGGAGCTGACTAACCGACGTCGACGTGAAGGAGAGAGTGTGGGCGCATTCGCCGCTGACATCCGGGTCTATGCCCGGAGGGGCTACCCTACCTTTCCGGCCGCAGCGAGGGAAGAGCTGAGCCTCCATGCTTTCCTGCGGGGCCTTACACCAGAGCGGCTCCGCCAGCATGTCCGCCTGTTGTCACCCCGAGATCTGAGGGAGGCGCTGAGAGAGGCTGAGCGAGCCGAGGAGGTGCTACAGGCTGGGCCGATGACAGGTCGATCTCCGCTCCAGCGCCAGCTAACGAGAGCAGCCGAACGAGAGGTGGACGGGGTCCAGCCTGAGGAGGAGGAGGTCAGCCGGGTCCAACCAGCGGTGACCCCCCGACGGAGGTCCAGACTAGACCGCTGCTTCCGCTGCGGAGAACCGGGGCACTTCGCTAGGGACTGCCCTGCCCCGAGCCCCCGGCCCCGGGCAATGTCACCCCCGGGAAACGACCTAGGAGTGAGGCAGTGAGGGGACCCTCACCCCGTTCTTCGGCACCCCTCCACAATGACTGCCCTACTGTGGGGCGCTGCGGGCTTACCAGAGGACTGTACCTGGACTGTGTGGTTGATGGGCAGCCCTGCAGCGCCCTGGTGGATACGGGGTCCACCATTTGCTTGCTACGAAAAAGACTGTTGTCAGGAACGGCCGGTCCTCTTCCAGAGGATTGGACCCCCACCAATATCGAACTGCTCACCGTCACGGGTGAAAGGACAGTAATGCCTGGGAAGAAGCTGTTGTCTGTGGTGGTGGGGACGAGCCAGACGCGCCACGAGTTCTGGCTCGCCGACATCAGAGATGAGTGCATTGTTGGCCTGGACTTGTTGGCCCACTGGGGAGCACGTGTCGACGTGCCAGGGGCCGCCCTCTGCCTCGGTAACGAGATCTGAGGACTGTGCGGCGGCCTTCAGGCAGCTAAAAGCCGCTCTCATCGACGCTCCTATCCTGGCCTACCCTGATCCTAACAAACCTTTCCTTGTGGACACTGATGCTAGTAACGTGGGGGTCGGGGCTGTACTCAGCCAGAGGGGGGAGGCTGGGGAGCGAGTGGTGGCCTACTATAGCTGCAGCCTCAGTCGCCCAGAAAGAAATTACTGTGTCACCCGGCGGGAGTTGCTAGCGGTGGTCCTGGCGGTCCGTCATTTCAGGCCCTACCTCCTGGGCACCAGGTTCACACTGAGGACCGACCACGCTAGCCTCACCTGGATGCTGAACTTCCGCCAGCCAGAGGGTCAGGTGGCAAGATGGCTGGAGATCCTCCAAGAGTATGACTTTGAGGTTCAGCACCGACCAGGGCGACAGCATGCCAATGCTGACGCCCTCTCCAGACGCCCATGCCTCGCTGATGAGTGTCGGTACTGTGGTCGTCAGGAAGAAAGAGGTCTGGGGCCATCGTCGGCGGCAGTAGGGCCGGATGACAGCGGTGGAGATGGGGAACCGTTCACCACCGAGCAGCTGAGGCAACAGCAGGCGAATGACCGAGTGCTGGTGAAGGTGAGGGGCTGGCTGGAGGCCCGAACACGTCCAGACTGGCCAGCCGTGTCCTCTCAGGGTCCTGAGATCAAGTCGCTTCATTCTCAGTGGGGCAGCCTGGAGCTCCACGACGGAGTGATCTACAGGCGGTGGCAGGCACCTGGGGGGGGAATCGACCGTCTGCAACTCCTGGTTCCCCACACTCTGCGGCCGTTGGTCCTCCGTTGGGTTCATGGGGCAGCTGGAGCCGGCCATTTCGGGAACTCTAAGACAGTGCGGCGGCTGCGGCAGCGATTCTACTGGCCGGGGTGTCGGCAGGATGCAGAGCTGCACGTTCACTGCTGCGATGTCTGCACAGCACAGAAAGGACCCAGCCGACGCTCTCATGCGCCGTTGCAGCAGTACCTAGTCGGGGCGCCCATGGAGAGGATCGGGGTGGACATCTTGGGTCCGTTCCCCATCACAGAGGCCGGCAACCGCTTTGTCCTGGTCGCTATGGACTACTTTACGAAGTGGCCAGAGGCGTATGCGGTGCCGGATCAGAGTGCTTACACATCGGCGCAGCGACTAGTGGATGAGATGTTCGCCCGGTTCGGGGTGCCGGATGAACTTCATAGTGACCAGGGGCGGAACTTTGAGAGCCGATTATTCAGTGAGGTGTGCCAGCGGTTGGGGGTGAAGAAGACAAGAACCACTCCCCTCCATCCTCAAAGCGATGGACTGGTTGAGCGGTTCAACCGCACACTGGCAACCCAACTTGCCATCTTGACCAGTCAGCATCAGAGAGACTGGGACCAGCATCTGCCCCTGGTCCTGTGGGCGTATAGGACAGCAGTGCAAGAGTCGAGTCAGTGCACACCGGCGGCGCTGATGTTTGGGAGGGAGCTCCGCACGCCGGTGGACTTGGTGTTCGGGTCGCCCCCCGAGCCAGAGATTGCTGGTGGGCCAGAACTGGACTACTTCAGGCGATTGAAGGAGCGTCTGAGCACGGTCCATCAACTGGCCAGGGCGGCTCTAGAGGATGCTGGAGCCCGCCAGAAGCGGGCGTACGATGCCCGTGCCCACGGGCCTACCCTTGGGCCAGGGGACAGAGTGTGGGTGTTCTGCCCCCAAAGGAAGCGGGGGTTGTCACCCAAACTGACTCATCATTGGCAGGGACCTGGGGAGATTCTGGACCAGATTTCAGAGGTGGTCTTCCGGGTCCGAATGCCTGGACGGGGTAGACGGGTGGTGCTTCATAAGGACCGGTTGGCACCGTACCACCCACTGGCCCCAGAGCAAGAGACTGGTGGAAGCCAGGGCGGCTCCCCACCGTCCACTCCCAGTGCCGAGATGGACAATGACGGACTCCGGACTGAGCCTGGCGCTGGGAGTGGAACATCAGGGAGGCCGAAGCGTGTTCGACGCCGGCCAGGACATTTATTGGATTTTGTTGTGGGAGATTAGGGTTGTGGGGACACTAACCCTCTTGGGGAGGGGGTTATGTAATGACCTGGCAATCGGCGCTAGCAGCCAGGTGCATTATGGGTATTTGTTTAGAGTTGATTTATGCGTTATTTAAGTAAGATGGTTGGGTTTTTGCATCAGCAATGTTATGTGTGTTTATGTTCAAGTCAGTTCGGGTGGGTTTGGTTCATTTACTGCCCTGTTATGTAAAGAGTGTGCTGTTACTGTCACAGAGAGAGATGTGTAGGGGAGGGACTTGGCAATATGGGCTTGTCTGTGTAAGTTCTTATTCTGTGTTCAGAATAAAAGGTGAAAGAAGACATTACTGCCTCCTACTGGTTTGTTTTGTCACTGCTCTGGCTGACAGAGACACTCATGGTCGTGCGGTGTATGGGACACGAGTGCTCGCATTTCCTGCTAGCTATTAGTTCAGTAATAGTGCAGTGGCCTAGCTTAGCTCCGGTCAGCCCCACGTTCTATAAAATAACAGCCAGTTGTTACAATATGTTTTATATTCGTTATTAAATGCGTTTGTTTGGGTTTGGGGGAAGGTTAGGTGTCTAAAAATGTAAATTGCTTATCGATAAAATGATTTAAAAAAATGATTTATATATCGTATTGATATAAAAGATTTGTAAATATTTTACGTTTTTAACTGACCAGGCTCAGATTAAACAAGACGTTTGTGGCTCAGAATTTTTGTTTCTTTTCGGTTATTTATCTAATAATGTAAGTTATTAATTAATTAATTAACTTTTTACAGTTGTCTTTTCTTTTTGCACCCATTTGGTCTTTTCTTTGATTAGAAACGAACACCGTACTGCAGAGAATGCAATGTTTTCATACTATGCCCTTTTCTGTGCTTTCCAGACCCTGCCATGTACCCTGCCCTTTTCATACAGGCTGTCATGAGGTCATCTCAGAAGGTAGGCTCATCTTGCAAAAAGGGTTTTCAAATTTGCAGCAGCATATTGCTGACAGGCCAGAAAAAGGGACCAATGGCAAGTTATAATGTTATACATTACCAGTTAAAAGTTTTTGAACAGTAAGATTTTTAAGGTTTTTTAAAGAAGTCTCTTCTGCTCACCAAGCCTGCATTTATTTGATCCAAAGTACAGCAAAAACAGTCAAATTTAAATATTTTTACTGTTTAGAATAACTTTTCTATTTGAATAATGTATTTTAAAAATGTATATTCCTGTGTTAATTTTTAATTAATTCATTTAAAAATTTATTTTATAAAAATTATGTTTTCCTGTGATTTCAAAGCTGAATTTTTAGCATCATTACTCCAGTCACATGATCCTTCAGAAATCATTCTAATATGCTCATTTGCTGCTCAAAACACATTTATTATTATTATGTTGACAACATCTGAGCAGATTTTTTTTCTTTGATGAATAGAAAGTTTAGAAGAACAGCATTTATCTAAAACATATATTTTGTAACATTATAAATATATATCATCACTTTTGACCAATTTGAAGCATCTTCTATACATATACTGACTCCAAGCTTTTGAATGGTATAGTGATAAATGCTGATCTTTGGATCTTTTTATTCAAAGGATCCTGAAAAAAATCTACTAAATACTCAACTGTTTTAAATATTTCAATAATAATAAATGTTTCTTGAACAGCAAATCAGCATATTAGAATGATTTCTGAAGGATCGTGTGACACTGAAGACGAGTAATGATGCTGAAAATGTAGCTTTGATCACAGGAATAGATTACATTTTAAAATATATTCAAATAGAAAGCAGTTATTTTAAATAGTAAAAATATTTCACAATATTACTGCTTTTGCTGTACTTTGGATAAAAAAAAGCAGGCTTGGTGAGAAGAGACTTTAATAAAAAACATTAATAATCTTACTGTTAAAAAACTTTTGACTGGTAGTGTAAGTTTATAGTTTTAACAAGATGTTTTTTCACCTTATAAAAATATTTTTGTTATTAGGATATACAAAAATATTTTATAGCAAGAAACTTTTCTATACAATTGTGTTAAACTGAAGCATGAAGTATAGAAATAATCAAATTGTGTATATCGTGTATTTAAAAAACAATGTGTATTTAAAAATGTCAATGTTGCACACGGAAAAGTAAAAATAAAATAATAAATCTTGAGATGAATACATGTGGGAATGAATAAATATATATATAAAAATAAATGAATGCATAAATAAACTTAAAAATAAATAAGGTAATTAATTAAATATAAAATAAATGAAATAATAAATAAAAGTTAAAATAAAAATAAATGTTAAAAATAAATACAGAAAATATTTGTTTCAGCAAATCATTTATTCCTTTATTTATTTTTCTATTACAATTATTTACGGTACTATGCAAATGTCTTAGGCCAGTAGTATTTTCACCAACAAAAAATAGTTTCAAGTCCATTATTTCTATCTTTTGCTGTAGTGTGTCAGTGGAAATATCAGTTTACATTTTCAAACATTCATTTTGCCATTAATTGTAATAATCCAGTGAGATTTTTGTTTGCAAAAGGAGTCTGACAACAGCCAGTGCTTCACAAAGAGATCTGATCTCATCATCATCAGTCTGTCTGGAATGACATGAAGAAACAGAACAAACTGAGACAGACTAAATCCAGAAGAACTGTGGTAACGTCTCCAAGACACTTCAAGAAACCTACCTGCAAAGCTACCTGAATAACTATGCGCAGGTGCACCTAGAGCAAAAGCTGCTTTAAACACAAAGGATGGTCACAAAAAATGTTGATTTAATTTAATTAATAGAAGTTAATTGATAAACTATTTATGAGATTATTTTTGACAGCATCCTCAACAGAATTTTCACACAAGTGCCTAAAACTTTTAACAGTACTGTAGCTTTGTAGATAGGCCTTTTGAAGCATCTAAGAGACGTTTCCACCGTTCTTCTGGATTTAGTCTGTCTCAGTTTGTTCTGTTTCTTAATTTCATTCCAGACAGACTGGATGATGTGATTATTTATTTATTTATTTATATATATATATATATATATATATATATACACATACAATATACACACACAGCTGTGCTCATAAGTTTACATACCACAAATGAATTTATAAAAACGACCCTGTTCAAAAGTTTACACACCCTTGCATCTTAATACTGTGTGTTATTTCCTGAGTGATCCACGATTGTTTTTGTTTTGTGATAGTTGTTCATGAGTCCCTTGTTTGTCTTGAGCAGTTCACATGCACATCCACAAATGGGTAAAATTTATAAAATTAAACAATTGATCACATGTAAAACAACACATGTAATATACATGATTTTGTGTTCTTGCACTTTACTGTATATTGGTAAAACAAAAGGTGCATTGCGCACTAGAATTGTTGAACATATGAGTGCTATCAGGAGACAGGACCACACTTCTCTGGTTTTTTGTCATTTTGAGTCAGCAAAACATTCTTTTTCTGATTTCAAATTCCTGGGCATTGAGAGGGTTCTTTTGCATAGGAGAGGTGGTAACCGTGATATAAAATTGTTACAAAGAGAGGCTTTTTGGATTTTTGTGTTGAAATCATTAACCCCAACAGGATTAAATGAAGAGATGGATCTTGCATGTTTTTGTAAAGGGAAATTGTTGGCATGACAATTATCCCTCATTGATTTAAGGTCAGCTGTCAACAATTTGCAATTGTGCCTATATAAGTGTGGTGTTGCTTTTTTGCCTCATGAGCACTGAAGAAATCATGGGCTGAAATGTCTGCTCTCTGGTCTGTTTTTAATACACTTTGCACTTTTGCATATGAAAAATAAAAAAGTAAATTTTTGGTAGAATTTTTTTGGTCTGTTTGAATTTTTGCAGTGTGCGGACAAATTCAGCTACCTAAAATAATGAAGCATTTTAATGACCAAAACACAGGTAAAAACTACGTTAACCACAATCCTGAAGTGGGATCCAATCAGAGAAGTCGCCGTTATCATAACTAGGGCTGCAACAAACGATTATTTTGATAATCGATTAATCTAACGATTATTAGAACGATTAATCGACTAATCATCGATTATTTCACTGATTAATCAGTAGACTTTGATTGATTATTCAGTTTTTGCAATTAGTTAGAATATTAAGTTATACATATTCTAACATAAATAAAGGTCACTTCAGCTTTAGAAAAGCATATTCTGTAATTACAATTATTACACAATTAATTGGTAACACTTTACATTAAGGTTCATTAGTTAACATGACTGCACTGTATTTTATGTATAATCATTTTCTATTTGTAACAGTTTAAAATTCATTTTAAATAAATTTTTATATAATTTCCTTGTTTTTATTGTTGTGATTATTATTTTTAATGTCTATTTCACTTCCTTTTATGTAAAGCACTTTTGTGTTTTTTAATTTTTTTGTGTATGACATGTGCTATATAAATAAACTTGCCTTGCCTAACATGAATTAATAATGAACAATACTTCTATAGCATTTGTTAATCTTAATGTTAATTTCAGCATTTACTAATGCATTATTAAAATCACAAGTTGTTTTTTTTACATTGATAAATGCATTGTGAACTAACATGAACAACTGTATTTTTATTAACCGACATTAACAAAGATTAATACTTAAATGTAATAAATGTATTGTTCATTCATGTTAATTAATACATTAACTAATGTTAACAAATGATACCTTATTGTAATGTTACCAATTCGTTATAAAAATAGATGGCACACAAAATGAGATGACAGACAGAGACACTCTCTCACCATTTAATTAGCTACATGAAAAAGTAACTGAATGACACATTCTGCACATTCTGCCTAACATCTCCTTTTGTAAGTCATATAGATAAGAAACAAAATAAAGGTAAGTGATAAGATGCTTTGGATAAACTATTTCATTCATAACATAATGTCTTAAAATACCTTATAGGGTTATGATAATCAAAACAGCCCTGAGCTAGATCAAGCTTTGATCTCTGCAAACCAAACTGTCATTTTAATGAAATTATTATTTTTTCCCACTAATAAAAATATTTTATCATTAGCTAGCTCACACTGGAGAGCTGCTTTATAACAGAAAATCAAGTTGTAATTCTAACTGAAAGCGACACTGACCTTCATGTTTTTCATGTTTAATACCGTAAAGCTGCTTCAATTAAGGCTATCTATTGCATAAAGTACTATATAAATAAACATAATGTGACCGAACTCTACTGGAGTAATGTTACGTTACTGAACTGCAGAGCTCATGCAAACATCCACATCGTTGTAATCAGATGCATTTTTAACTGTTGCTTTCACACTGCTGTCAGTTTGTGTTGTTTATTTCGTTACTGAGAGGAAAGCGCGCAATATATATTTACATATTCATCCAAACGCCGCTCAAGTTTGGATGCATTTGCTCTGAAGTGCTGTGTGTGTTCTTCTTGATCTGCATCCAGGAGGGCTGAACTAGAGTCTTGCGCTACAGCGCCACACTGGTCAAACCGCAGTATTGCAGGCTCTTACATTAGGTCATATGAGATCAAACGACTACTCGACAACAAAAATATTTGTCGACAATTTTTTATTGTCGACGTTGTCGATAATGTCGACTAATCGTTGCAGCCCTAATCATAACAGCAGTATTCATCGTGACACACCCCGCGCTACCATTGTCACTATTAGGAACCTCGATCTACCAACGTTCAGGTCTTTTCTCCTAAAAATATTTGGATTATCTTTAATGAGCATAATCATGATGTTTTGTCTGAACTCTTGTAACCTAGCCTGTTAGGCTTATTGTTACACTCTGAATGTTAGGATATGGCAACTGCCATACTCAAACGCCGCTCCTGCTTGGTGGGAAAGCGATGCAGCATTGTAGGAGGAAGCCATTGCAATTCTCAAACCGAACCAGAGTAGGGCAACGGACTGACCATACTCTGATGGTAGGTGCACTGAGGATTCTATGGAGGGAATCCACCCATGGCCGGAGTCAGGGTTTGAAAATTAGTGAGGTCTGGGGTGTCTGTTTTGTTAATTCTGTTTTGTTTTGCTCTCTCCTCCGCACTTTCACCTTTGCTCTCTCCTCTGCACTTTCACCTCCGCACTTTTCGCACTTATCACCGGTGCATGCGCTATGCATACATCCTATGTCATCCGCCCAGAACTGCTTGCACGAACGACAGTTAGCGGAAGTTAGAGAAAACTGTTTTAAATATGGATATTTTTCTTACAAAAATGAATCAGTTTGCTACATGAGGCCTTTATTCACCCCCCCGAAGCCGTGTGTGGCACTTTTTATGGATGGATGTGCTTTCATGTACTAATTTAGGACTGTTGAACGAAAACTCCTGCCCACTGCCATTATAACGCTTGAAAGAGCCAGGATTTTTAAAAAAGATATAATGTCTAAACTAAATGGGCTTCCCTAAATGGGAAACAAGAGAGACTTGGCCTCCTGCTGTATCTACTGGTGTCTGACAGTGTTACTTTAGAAAATCCACCATCCACAACCCCAGAGTTTGTTGTTGTCTGAAATGTTGTTTGTTGTCTGAAATGTTCGACTACCTGTTTTACCTATGTAAGACATTATAAAGACTGTTATAGCCTATAAAGCAATGTACTATGCACATAATGCATTTTGCCCATAAAATCTTGAGCTTGAAGTTATAAGCAATCAGTAACATCTATCATAAATGTTTTCCCATTTTAAGCAATATGTACTGCTTGAAGCACCAACAAAGAGCCATGCTTTCACGTAATTGTTGTTAACCAGTAGCCAGGCAGCCTCCCCAAGTATGGTGTTCCCGAGGGGTGTAGAGTATCACTGGTGTCTTGACGCTTCACAATATGTCAGACAAAGGAGTTAGCGAAGTCATTGCCTTTTTATGTGCGGAGGTGCAATTCCAATGAATGAAACTGACAGACAATAGCACGAGTGAATGAATTACAAATTTCAATGCCAGACAAAGCCTACACATCCTTGAAATAATGGAAACTTCAATACACTTAAGTGCTGTCAGCATTTAATCTGGTAAGTAAACATACAGATAGTGATACTTTTGGCATAATTGCAATAGTTTGACTTAACAGTTAAGTATTCCTAATTTGCTGATCATTCATACATAATTTACACAAAACATAAAAATATATATACTGCTTCTGTTTCACACCAAATGCTAATGTTCGCTTGGTCAAGTCATATTGAATTTACCAGTTTGTAGCCTCCAATAGCCTCCGTGACACTGCTTATTGTAGGAAAACTGCACATCTGACACATGACCATGCTATTCTCTGCTCATTACCAAACCAATTTGCATGCCAGTTTAATCTGTTTTTATCTAAAGCTCTAGCAGCATGCCGCAACAATTTAATCTTGAGCCAAGCGAAAGCTCATACGATTCCCAACGGCTTGCCAGGCAGTATATTCATACCATGAATTCATACATAGCCTACCAACTGCCTTGACAGTTGAAACTAACTTGTAACGTTGTGTTTTGTGTGAAAGGTCCATTATGCATCTAGCAAACTTTTGTTACCATTTATAGCAAAAGCTGTAGCATGAAGTTTCTTTTTCTTTCTTTCTTTCTTGCTTTCTTTTCTTGAAAAATGGGAGTTAATGGTAAATGGTTGTGGCTTTTGATGAAACGGACTACGTTCACATCTTTAGCCAAGTACATTGACTCCCTCAGCATCTTTAGTCAAAAGAAGGCATGAATAATTTGTTACTCACAGTTTTGATCACTGTTTGTTTTGTAAAACCAAAGCAAATAGTTTAAACTATTATAGGCCAAAGAGTCAACACAGTAGGATACTTTTGTGCATTATTTCGTCATGACTGCTTTTCTTTTCTATACTTGCAGCCAGATTGCGAGCATAGAGAGCTCTTTTGCAGGTCAATACGGTTGTAATCCTTTTTTTACGGTACATGTCCACTGGCACAGAGCAAGTTGGTGGTTTGCGGCCCTTAATCAAATTGGAGTACCGGCACTGCTGTCAGCTCAAACACATAGGCTTTGTCCGAAATCGCATACTCTCTTTAGGTACTTATTTTGAATAAGAAATGATTTCATAACCCCTAACAAAGTGTGTTCTATGTAGTATTAATGTGTGTAGTATGAATGTAATCTGGACATAATACATTTGGCATGTTATCACTATCACTTGACTTACCAGTGTCAGTTGTGTCGCTTCACTACCATTCACAAATCCTCTCCTGTGACTGGATAGTAAAGTGTCCATCGTATACACACGTTAGAATCTTGCCTGAAGTAGTAGGGTACTTATTTTGTACTCTTTTATGAGTACTGTGAATTTGGACATACTTCTTTTGTCACATACTGTTTTTCACAGCCATAGTGTTACTGATGCAGACTCACAATGAAATTCTGCTTTTATTTCTTGCTATTGTGTTTCAATATAGAGGAACATTATTCCCCTATCATGTTTTTTGCGAGGTAAGTGATTACCCATAATTTTAAACCATCTGAAATCATGAAAAGTGTGACACGTTGAATAACAAATGTAAAAGCTAGTCATCCTGGGTCCAAAGGTGCATGATTTATATAGTTTAGCAGTAATATTTAAGTTATATCTAACAAGGGAGAGTGCTGATTCAGACCAACAGCATGATTGCAAGTTGCTTTTATACAGTTCAATAATCAAAAAGTTAATATTTAGTAACCAAGATTTTACTGCCAGTTACTGTTGTGTTTTTGCTCCGCCAACAGAAACAAGAATCAAACCATTGTGTGTCTCCAAGCAATAGACAGTAGTGTCATTACTGAATGGATCATTGCTTTTAAACATTCAATAACTCACTCATAAAGACAATCACTTGTTGCCCCAATTGTGAGATATTGCTTTTTTACAATGGTTAAGCAAGAAGTTTATATTGTGTGTAACTTACATTTTACACACAGTGTTTCCAGTTACATTGTCTTTTGTTACTTTCTGATACGCCAAGACTCAAAATATGTAAATGTTCAAGTAGAACAATAAGACACTACAGGTTGTTAGTAATCAAATCAGTACCTCCCTCTCTCTGCACTACAGAGGTTGCATTTGAAATAGCATTTAGTCTGTATTCACATTGCATATATACTTGCATAAATGAATAACGAATGATGACATCTACTGGCATAACAATGTAACAATGCAGGTAAAGTCACCTAAAAATAGCCACTACTAATGTACAGACTTGTCTATCTGGAAAATGCAAACACAGGAGGGAAACATACTGTACAGTGAAATGTACAGTGCTGTTGCACTAACTAATCATTAAACCCTATAATGTGCACTCATTGTTGGCTATATAATGTGTTCATAGTGTTATGTAATGACGTTATACTTTATAGGCTAAAACATATCCAGGCCAAGATGTAGCTGGAGATTTACTTTTGAACATGAGTAAATAATTGTTCTGCTTTAATTTTCATACAACACACTGCTCTAGGACAGTGTTTCCTGTTTGTGCTACTCTGCTGCACTCTAGTGGGCAAATCAAATATCACACTTTTTTCTGCTTGTATCCAGCAACGGTTTGTTTTGGTGTGTTGCAATTCACATAGTTTTGGTTGATGATCTGGAGATTATCAAGAAACAGGTTCAGTATTGAGGAAATGCACACAATGAAGTGGATTGTCACCATGATGACAAAGCACTTTTCTGATTTTTTTTACTTAATGAGCTAAACTATTTTAACTGCATTTTTCTTGTAGATCATACAGGAGGAGCAAATGTACCTTCAGCCAATGTGCCCGTGGCACCTGGTGAGAGTTGAATTCAATATATTTCACAACCTTATTAAACACATTGACAACTCTTCAAAGACTCTTAAAAGTAAAAAAAAAACAGTGCAGTGACATATGAGTCACTTCTTCCTAAATCAACGTTTTCTTTCTCTTCACTTCATATATCATGTATCTGATCATATGATCTGTACAGGTGCAGATATCTGATAGTTTATCAGCTTTTCTCTTTCTCCCTTAGTATATTCCATTGGCCTTCATCGAGGAAATGAAGTTCATCCTACACCAGCAGCAGGTAAAGACATAAACATGAATAATGTGTATAGAGTTCACATACTGTAAGTAAGCATGTTCTTCTCTGCTGCAGGTTATGTGCCACCTCAGGTCCCGATGGTCACGCCAGTCCCAGACAGACCGCTGGGCTGTCCACCAGGTTTGCAGTACCTGACCCAGGTGAATAACAGTATTCTCACAATTAAACATTTACATTCACTATAGAGAAAAATCATTGTTCATATATGAACCTTTCTCTAAAATCTGTGTTATAGGAATATAGGAATGGCATAAGAATACAAATAAGAATAGCAAACCAAACGTATGTGTGTAGAAAAAAAAAGCAATTTTATTTTCAAATTATGAGATAATAGAAACTGCATGTAACTTTTGGCCCTCTAAAAAATAAAAATAAAATAAAACTGCATGTGTCTTTGGCTCTGCTTCTCTCTGTGTGGGTGAATGTGGTTTGTGGCATCAGTGTACTTATGGACATCTTATAAGTACAGATGGACAAATAATACACTCTATGCCTATATTAAGTTCTACAATGCTGCTTATCACAGGTTGACCAGCTTCTAGTTCATCAGAAAGTGGAATTAATGGAAGGTAATGTTTGGCCACTGATTGCACTAGAAACAATTTTCTAAACCCCTGTCACATGACTACAAATGCTCTCTTTCTCTTACAGCTCTCACGGGGAGGGAGACCAATAATCAATATGTGGTGAAAAATAGTTTAGGACAGCAGGTGTTTTTTGCTGCTGAGGAGAGCGATTTTTGTACTCGTATGGTCTGTGGAACAGTGCGCTCCTTCCTGCTTCATATCCAGGATAACATGGGCCAGGAAGTGATGACTTTATCCCGCCCCCTTAACTGCGGTAGTTGTTGCTTTCCTTGCTGTCTGCAAGAGGTACAGTACAACATGACCACTTCACCATTCATACTGTTTCATGCATATTAGCCCAAAGTTTTGCATCCTGCTTTGCATTCCTGTATACCCGCAAAAAATAAAAAGGATAAGTGATTATAAATATTGGAAAAATATCTATGTTGCTGTCTTAGCATGTCAGTACTGCCTCATATATTTCAGCTGGAGGTTCAAAGTCCCCCGGGCAGCCCAATTGGTTATGTTATACAAAGCTGGCATCCTTTCTTGCCAAAGTTCACCATCCAGAATGAAAGAAAAGAACCTGTTCTGAAGATTGTGGGGCCGTTCTGTGACTGCAAATGTTGTTCTGATGTTAATTTTGAGGTATGGTGCATACATTATACCATAAATTATACTGTCATGTTCAAAATATAATGATGTAACAATATAATATAATATAACATAATATAAATGGTCTGGACATATAAAGCCAGTTAAAAATACAAACATGGTTTACAAGGAACAAACAGGCATAACAGTGTGAACTAGCCACTAACAACAACTGAAGGGTAAAGAGCAACTTAAATACAGGGCAAATGAGGGAACTAATGGCAAACACCTGAAACAGTTAAATGAGTAACCATGACAACGTATACATGGCAGGAAACTAGAACAAAGGGCCTTTCTTATACTTTCAAGGGCACAAGTTAGCTTTGCAACAGATGTATCACAAAATATACTACATGTGAATTTGTGTGAAATTGCTGATCTGTGTTTGTACCACAAACTGGATTCGAGTGCAAACGTACGTATGATTGCAAGTTTGTTATTGTGTTTCTGTGAATGTACTTTGATGTATATATCAGTCATTCTTGAGAAGTGGGACAAAACAGGGTGCAAAATTGTAAAAATAAAACATTGTACTAACCTTGAAACTTATCTTATATGTACTAAGCTGAGCTATGCTTTGATACAACCTCCCAACTTTTCTCTTTTTTTAACAAAATGTTCTTTTTATCTTGGACTGTGTAATATAATTTCAACTTTATCTTTAACAGCATTCAATATGTTTTTAACATTTCAAAACACATGATCTTGTTAGCAGACAAATTACACTTTCACATGTGACCAACAATTCCTCAACAAATATAAAATATCATAATGAAATATTATCAAAATATGTAACTGACGGAGTTGACACATCTGATGGTGGTGACCAAAACCTGAATTTGTAGTCTTTTTTAATATCAAGTACATTGAATCAATCAATTACTGTATTAAAACAAACATAACAAACAGTGAGTATGTTATTGTTTATAAAGCTTTATTCAAGACTCACATTTAAGTATTTTGATATATCAATGGAGCACAAAATCTGACGGTGGTGACATCTCAAACTCAGCCTCTTAACATCATCATGACTCCACTTTATAATCACTAACAATCAAGATATTCGCACTCATTTTTCTCTACCTCATACTGACAGTTTGCACACAACACTTTCTGTGTTTTGGTATCTTATTTTTTTATTTAATTCTTTGAGATTGCTGCTACATGTCAACCATGTACAACCTGTCTGCAGAGGATGATTGCGGCAACTACACATGTTGATCTTGTTGGTACTTGTTTATGATTGATACCATGTTATAATATGAAGTAATACTTTCTATGGTAATACAACTCTTAGAGAACCAGTAAAGAGATACAGAAACAGATTGTGCAGTCCTTCCTGATGGTAAACAACGATTTTCTTGATAAATTGTGTGTGTGTGATAACTGTTAGAGATAAATATGGTTTTAAATGATTAAACCTTTTTAAAATAAAGAGTTTTATGTAAATACAAGGCAATACTTAAGGGGCAAAAAGCATTCAGTTCGGCCTTTTTGTGGTTTAAACCTTTGCCTCAACCTTGTATTCCACCGTGTGCTGTTTTAATAAGCTGTTTATTAATTATGGGTGGATTGTGAGATTGCACGTCAAAGCGCATCTAATTTCTAAACATGAAAAAAGGAAGTGAAACATCAAATAGTAAAAACCTGAAAAATGTATTGAAAAGGTCTTGAAAATGTTGACAATTTCCATACACATACTATACATAACTGTCTATATACATGGAGACACTTCCGTCTAAAAGCCAAACGACTCATTCGACGTAACCTACTGAAAAATGCCAAGGGTCTTCACAGAAAAAAAAACATAATAATGAGATTTTTTCCCGTCAGTCGCTTTCGTTTTTCTTGTAAGGGGTGTGTACGTGAGCAGAAGCAGATTGTTTCCCGGGAAGGAAACTCATGCACAGCGTGTGAGGCAGATAAAGAGCGAAGAGAAAAGTTCTGTGTTACTGTCGCCCACTAAAATAATAATAATATATAAAAAAGAACCGGCCTCTCTCCGAGCGGAATTTAGTAAATTAAATTTAAGTGAAGGACTAAAGCACAAGATCTACGGCATCAGTATCCACAGCACTTCACTTTGAACAAGTAACAGGTGAGTTGTTTGCATATTAAATTAATGCAGCATACACTGTAAAAAAGTTTTGTCAGTTAACCTGTAACGTCAAAACTAAGACTGAATAAGTCGGACTAAGTTATACATCAACGAAGTAGCTTAGAAATCAGCTCGAAATAGATCTTTAAAGTAGCAATTGCATGTTTACATGTTACAGTAGCTTATAGTTTCTAACCCTCTGGATTCATAGAATTATCACGTTATTAGTTATCTAAATAACTGACTGACTGATTGTTTATTTAGTAATAGGCTATTTGGTCTCCTTAAATGTCTTCAACATGTTAAATTAATATAAAAGTATGAATTCCATTTTTTCTGTGTATTTTTGTTATGAATGCATTATGGTGTACAGGTTACTTTAAGTACAAAAGCTGTAGTGTATATCAATTATTACAATTATAAACATGATATAATAACTAATGTTACAAACCTCTTGTATTCGAGTGGATTATCCTAAAATGCAGCCTGGTCTCATGTTCATACGTAGGTATCAGGGATGGAAATTAACTTTTTTGTCCACCGGCCACTGTGGCTGGTGGATTTCAAAATCTACCAGCCACTCAATGTTTTTACCAGCCACTTTCTTGTTTTTTTTTTTTTTTTTTTTTTCAACCGACAATGTGTAACTGCATGTGAAAATTAATACTACAAGATCTACAATACTTAAGCAGTTTATTTAATCTCAAGTCTCAATGAAATACTGACATTTTCATATTATTTTATGATATCATCATGATATTATCATCTTATCCAACTGGGCCGTCTTCAGGCTGGTAAGTGCCTTCATGGCAGCCGTATTCTCGGGGGCTGCTTTTCCCTGTGCTCTCTTTTTTACCTGGATGTGGCATTTGAATTCAAGATGATTCGTGGTCTTTTATGGCTTCCAGTTTTAGGTTTTTAGTCCCAACAATGAAACTATTAGTTTTGGCATCTTCTGAAGCGTGTTGACGACATACCGAGCAGAACATTGTCAGACTTGTCTCTTCGTAAACTAACCAATCACGGGACTCCCCATTGTCTGCTTTTCTCCATCGTTCTTTAAAAAAACGTTTTTGACCTTCGCCTCTTTGTCCACTGGCTCCTCCTGAGATGTTTTCTCTGCAGACCTCTTAACGCCTGCGATGTAACGCCACATTTTTTTTTTTTGAAGGTGTGCCTCCTCTAAAAGTGTCCGCTGTCCGGGTGAAACAGTATGCTATTTTTATTTACCCGCCACGGTGGCCGGTAGGTGAAGCGAGTTTACCCGCCACAACACAAAATCACCGCATTTGGCTGGTGGCGGGTGCTAATTTCCATCCCTGGTAGGTATTAATACGTAACATTTACAAGCACAAAACGTACATTTATGTACGTATTTATTGATGCTAAAACGTACAATTTAGACGTATTTCAACGTTTAAAACGTACAAATCGATACGTATTTTTAGCTAAAAAATGTAAAAATAAAACCTTTACGTATCTTTTAAACTATCATTAAGATATTTGTATCAATGCATTTTTATCATTTTATCAATAAGCGATTTAGACTTTTAGACCCCTTAACCTACCCCCAAACTTTTCTAAACCTACCCATTTTACAGCGAATATGCATTTTTATCATTTTATTAATAAGCGATTTAGACTTTATCTAGACCCTTAACCTACATTCCATTTTTTTATAGCGAATATAAAACGCAACTGACCAAAGCATGCAGGAAAATAACAATTTTAGTAAGAATAATAGCATTAAAAATGTTTTATAGTCACTAATGGAGTTGACCCACTCCTACATCTAAACCTAAACATTTGTAGCTATTTCTGTACAGTATAAGAAAAACATGACAGACAGATAAATGCAATTACAATCATTTATTTATTGCAAAAATTTCAAAAGCACTACCAAAAGTAATCCAAATGACAATGCATTGCAGCCGCAGTCCTCTCTGGCGGAATACAGTAGGTTTGTGTGAGGTGCAGAGCAGAATTTATGTTATTAATCGCTGAAAATATTATCCAGATTATTTTCCTGATCCTCTCGCTCTCAGTGAACTCGTCTCCTGAAGGCGCGCGCATGCTCGCATCTTTCAAACACACACCTCACCAGAAACACGGCATGTCGCAATCTGTGACGAATACAGGCGAGAGCCAATGAGCGTTCGATTATTCTGCCGTAAAACCTGTCGTTTGAAGCGGCAACATTTGAATTCGTAAGGAGCGCGTCGTCAGTCAGCGCGGGCTTTACTGTTTACGGTCGCTGGACTTGCTGCTCGGGATGGAGATGAAGATCGCCGAATAAAGGCTTGGATTTGGGTCTGTTCCTCGCAGTCGTATGGATTCTGAAGATCTGGATTACAGCGCATAAATAAAATTGTTTCATTTCGTAATTATGTTGCGGTTTTGGTGTTTTATATAGTTCTATTGTCAGTCACAGCATGTCGAGAAAACGCTTTTTTGTGGCATGGCAAACAAAGTAAACATTACATGACAAGTAAAGGTTAAACGATTGCAGAAATGTTATTTATTTTGAGGGTTTAAAGTGAAGTCTTGTTTAACATTATGTAGGCATATTCTTGGAAACGAGCTGGAAGAAATCACACAGAACGAAATGTTATCATTTCATATTAGGTAAACGGGTAAACAACTGAAAACAAGGTAATTGATATGACAACTAAAACAACTAATAATAAAATTAATGCCGCAATTTCAATATTCATAAGGATTCATTTTTAGATGTAGTCAATACGTCAGTTTTCAACGTTTAAATGCAGAAAATACGTAAGTATTGTACGTTTTAGTGCCTGTAAAAACGTAAGTAAATGTATGTTTTATAGAACCACATTTTACGTAAAATACATATGAATTATCATGAGATCACGTTGCAAAATGTGTTTAGGAAGGCTACATGTGATTTGCATTCTGTACCCGAGTCCAACTTCCTGGTTATTTCCTGGCCAATTCCCATATGGAGCTCATAATATGACAAAACTATTTGAATTTGAATTGTGTAAATTTGAATTATTGGCCAGTGTCATTTAACAAAACTGAATATTATGTGGCATTTAACATAGTTCTGAATTTTTTTTTTTTTTTACTTGAATATTGAACATTTCAAATTGAACACAATTGACAATTTTTATGGCAGTTTTTTAGTAGACGTATTTTCAAACAGCGTATTTTTTGTTCTGAATTCTTTGACTGCAAATATCCAGTTTTGAAAAATACAGCTTCACGTTTTCAAGATGAAGAAGAAATTCAGAACATCAAATTCAATATTTAAAATTCAAAGCGCAGAAATTCGTTTTTCTTGATCGTACAGAATGTAGGCAAAGAGTATAGAATACCAAGAGGCGAAACTCTGATGCTTTTCGGGTAACAGCCACTAGGTAGCGCTTCGGTAGCGCGGCCGCCATAGAAAAGTTTGGGGTGAAAATTCCACTGGACAACGTTACAGATCTACAGAAATAGACAGAATAATATATAACGAAAGAACCGGCCTCTCTCCGAGCGGAATTTAGTCAAATTAAATTTAAGTGGAAGGACTAAAGCAGAAGATCGCAATGTTGGGCAGTATCCCAGCACTTCACTTTGAAAACTATCAGCTTGAGTGAAAATCTTGACTTTCATCATTAAATTCCCAAAGACTGTGACAGGTATTATTCACAAAAGTGTAAAAATATTGTGTGTTTTGAAGTGGGATGTAGCGTCTGTAGTAAATTTGTAACTAAGACTGATTTATAAGTGGATATAGTTATAATCAACGAGTAGCTTACGCTCGAAATAGATCTTTAAAGTAGCAATTGCATTTACTATTACATAGCTTATTATTTACTATTACTCCAGTAGGTCTGAATTCATATATATTGTACGTTTTAGTTATCTGAACACACTACTGACTGAACATGATGTTTATCTCTAGAACATGATGCATTGCTGTCTCCTTAAATGTCTGTCAAATGTTAATTAAACAATATGGAGAAAGTGGCTGTACTTGTTTTTTTTGTTTACAGTCTTCCTTTAACGGACATTAATATAAGACAATACTGTAAAAACAGTTTACTGTCAAGATGTTATTCTTGTTATATATTTACAATTATCCAACATGATTAATAACTAATTTTTCTGTTACATTAACCTTTGTAATTTCATATGTTGGTATCCTAAAATTCCGTGTTATTAGGAATGCTAACACTTGAACTTTGCAAAATATTTGTAACCGAGTCCAACTGACATGGTTTCTAGAGACCAAAAGGTTTTGTAAAAAAAAGGGAAGACTTTTAAAGTCTGTAAAATAAACTGTTAAAAGGATTTGATTATCACTCGTCTAGTGATTGTACAAAACTGAATATTATGTGGCATGTCATCGTTCAGGCTGTATTTCAGGTTTAATGTACGGTTTTTTAAACAAATCTTTCCATGGCGACAGCAAGAATCTAGTGGAGTGCCGACAGAGTATAGAAGCCCACAGGCGAAACTCTATATAAATATATACTTTAAATGTGCAGTTATTTAGTAAGTTTTTCAAACAGCGCGACTGGCTCCTATTTGTTCTACCGAATTTTTGACTGCAAATATCCAGTTTTCAAAAATGGCGGCGGCACAGTCATGTCATGGGCGTTTTCAACTGTTGCTATGAAGAGAAATTCGAACATCAAATCAATATTGAGTAAAATTCAAAGCCCAGAAATCGGATCTATACTCTTTGAAAGTAGGTCAGAGGTCATCCACAGGGAAGAGTAGATGATCTCCGAAAAGTCGAACGAAGCATTTACTGCGACCGGGAGGGGACATGTTCGGTTCACTTAGGCTCGTTTAGTCGTGGTCACAACATATTAACTCGTGGGAGCTGATAATATGTCATGGCCACGAGATCATTTTGTCTAGATAAGGACATCCTTATGTCGTGGCCACATGATGTGAAGTTGAGGGAAAAACGTCATCCATTTCTCGTGGACACGAGTTTATTGCGTAAACAAACCTGCACCTGGGATTATCAGAGATGGATAAAGCATTTTTCTCCATCCCACAGTCTTGTAGCCTAAGTCTGTTAACTGATCGTGTCTTTTTATTTAATATTTGTATTAGGGCTGGTAATTTAACGCGTCAATTAGATTAATTAATCTGAAACGGTGAAAAATAAAATTATAACGCACTCGCCCCACCCCAGACCTACGTGGGTCATCTGACATTTCATTCAGTTGATTGATGACAAATATGATGCAGGGCAACAAGCCAAGAGAACGAATGTCCCTAAAATTCAAGTTATTGGGGAAAAATGCCCCGTTTGAGTTGATGTCTCATATTTACATCATATAGCCTAGATAAGCAATATCACATGAACAATATGCTAAGTGCAATATCACAGGAGTGCAAATGTGATACTGATCTTATGCAACAGTTAAGTACGTAGGACGTTAATATTGTGTTATTTTAGACACAATGTTGTTTGTTTTGCTCAATTTTGCCAACGAAAATATAAAGACAAAGCAGAACTGTTCGTCTCCGAGCAACACACAGCGGCATTTCATTTCTTAATGCACGTTTTAAACGAATTGGCCACGAGATCATTTTGTGGAGGTAATAATGGAATTGCCGTGCGGCTGCCGCTTTCTCTCGTAGTGGAAGTGTTTTGTGCGGTCTCGGGGGAGACATTGCCATAGTTGCAAACAACAAGGTCACATTTGACTTTACTAAAAAGAAACAAAACATAACGGAAATTTAGTATATGTGTTATTTGCTATTTACTGTATCATTTCATGGGACTAACTATAGCGTAGATTTCATGTCAAACACTGTTAACTATGACAATTACACAATTGTATTTTTACCTGGCAAACCAACTCGTACACGCATGCTCTGGATTTTTTTTCTTTATTTATATCTCTGTAAAAGATTTTTGATTGATCATCCAATGGGAATTCTATTAGCCTACATTTTAAATGATCTTCATCATATTTTCAACACTAGGTCTACCTACATGAGCTCAGTGAAATGTTCTATTGGTTGTTCATAATCTGCCCGGTAATTGGTTAAAGCCGAAAAAAGATAAAAAAAAAAAAAGAATCTCTGGCTGCGCCTGCCGCCGCGAAGAGCCGTGGAAGCGGCAGGATGGGTGCACGAGCACCGCTTGCGCACCGCCAGCAAAACCACCTATTCATTTGACTCGTTCAAATGGCTGATTCATTCAGGAGTGAAGTAAATGGTTCTTTATGAATGGTTCATTGAATCATTAAGCTTGTTCGACTTGAAGCGGATCATCACCATCAGATCGATCCATGTGTGATATCAAAGTACTGCAAGAGCTGTAGAAAACAGACGACTCTGCATGCTTTTGAACCACTCTCGCGGTACTTTGATGTTATACAGCGATCGATCTGATGATGATCCGTTTCAAATCCAATGCGCCTATGGCCAATGGTTCAATGCGCCAAATGATTCACCCAATTCGTTCAAACCGTGCATTAAGAAATGAAATGCCGCTGTGTGTTGCTCGGAGACGAACAGTTCTGCTTTGTCTTTATATTTTCGTTGGCAAAATTGAGCAAAACAAACATTGTGTCTAAAATAACACAATATTAACGTCCTACGTACTTAACTGTTGCATAATATCAGTATCACATTTGCAATCCTGTGATATTGCACTTAGCATATTGTTCATGTGATATTGCTTAACTAGACTATATGATGTAAATATGAGTTTTTCCCATTTTTCCCTCAACTTCACATCATGTGGCCACGACATAAGGATGTCCTTATCTAGACAAAATGATCTCGTGGCCATGACATATTATCAGCTCCCACGAGTTAATATGTCATGGCCACGACTAAACGAGCCTAAGTGAACCGAACATGTCCCCTCCCGGTCGCAGTAAATGCTTTGTTCGACTTTTCGGAGATCATCTACTCTTCCCTGTGGATGACCTCTGACCTACTTTCTGTACGATCTGAATTCTGAATTTCTTCTTCATCTTGAAAACTTGAAGATGTATTTTTAAAAACTGGATATTTGCAGTCAAATAATTCAGAACAAAAAATATGCTGTTTGAAAATACATGTCTATGTAAAAAAAACTGCCATAAAAAATTCAATTGTGTTAAATTTCAAATGTTCATTATTCAAGTTAAAAAAATCAAATTCAGAGCTATGTTAAATGCCACATAATATTCAGTTTTGTTAAATTACACTTGTCAATAATTCAAATTTACACAATTCAAATTCAAATAGTTTTGTCATATTATGAGCTCCATATTCCCAGGTGTTCCCAACCTGAATATTGTGTATTAATGTCATCCTGTTTGTTTTGAGGATTCACTTGCTATGAAAATCTTGGGCTGCTGAAATTCCATTCCCTACAAAGCATGGAAAAAACATACAGAAAATATTTGTTTAACTTGCTTTTCTGGTTTGCATGTTTGCAGAGCGTAATTTGCTGCCTTCCACCATGGCAACAAATAATGGTGAGTGTGTCAAAACCTTATCATCAGCAACCTGATCCTGACAGCACTCTGTTAAATTGCTGTTATACAGTATATAACTCAAAGAAACATCCTGGCTTTCACATGACAGTGAGAACAATGCCAATTGATGTTCTTTACTCTTTAAACCAGGTTACCCAATTGACCTCCAACCACAAAAAAATGCTATTAATCCCACCCCTCCTTATAACCAGGGACCAGCCATACCAGGCCAAGGTAAGAAAATCGAAGGAAATTTGAAATTTTCATAATCCTCACTTTTCTAGATCCTCCTGCTTAACGCGTAATTTTCTTCTCTTTGAAAGGTCAAGTGCCTATGATGCCAGTTCCACAAAGACCCGCAGGCTGCCCACCAGGACTGGAGTACCTGACCCAGGTAGAGCTTTACTGCTGGATATGAACAGCTCTGTATGCCACTGTAGGCAGTTTTTTTGCGAGATGAGATCTTCTCAGGAAATGGTGACTCGGCTGGGCTTTCTGGGCTTTGAAATGCCACAACAAATGCCTCACTTCTTGGAAGAATATGAAATACTTTGGAAAAACTTTAAACACGATTATCATGCCATCCAAAGTCCTAAAGATGTTTTTTTTTTACATTTATTTCCTTTTTCTAACACAGATTGATCAACTTCTTGTACAGCAGAAAGTTGAGCTGGCAGAAGGTAATGTTGTTATGTTTGTTTTATTTTTTTTTACTGATATTATATGAATATTTTGCATGTGTTGAGATTAAATGACTATTATCTCAACATAACAGAAATCAACTGACCCCCTTGGTTACTTTTGCTTAATCACACAAGCTTTACACAACAACCAGTAGGAATAAACTGGACATGTCCACGAACGATGTGATTTTCAGTAAAAATGCATACACTTATAATGTAGTAAAAATGTAATTAATGTATTTTTTATGTGGGCTGGAATCAGGGCCTTCCTTAGCTGTGTGTGTGTGTGTGTGTGTGTGTGTGTGTGTGTGTGTGTGTGTGTGTGTGTTTGGTTCCCCCTTGTGTTGTGTCCGTTTATTTAGCTGTATTTTTTTGGTTATTTTTAACCTAATCAAAATAATCAAACTGCAGTTGGATTATTTTGGTTAGGTTAGAAAATAACTAAAAAAAATACAGAGATTAATTGGAATGCACAATGAAAAGACATTCATTTTGAAAATGTATCTGTTTTTGCATATATATATATATATATATTAGATTAATATTTTATATTTAATATGTATAACATGTATATGGAATAGAATAGTTATGGTCCATTTATTACCTGTTTAACACTTTTTGAGCATAGACCTGAAAATGAAATTTCCAAATTAAACTGTTTTTAAATCTTGAATACTTCAGAGCACAGACTTAAATTGGGTCTCTTTTTAAAGAAGACACTTGGCAGATTATTGCTGAAAAAAGTTACAAAAGCAAAAAAAAAAAAGTTTATTATTATGAAATATTTGCACAAAATTGCACAAAATACTATTTTTAAATTTGATATATTTTACAAAACATGTTTTACTCTAAAACTGAAAATCAAAGCCGTAAATCTAAAGTTGTGTTCCAAATTTGAGGCTGATATTTCGAAAACGGAAGATTTTGTTTGGGTGCAGTACCAAATGTTTCCACTAGATGAAATTCACTTTCCACTCATTTCTAATGCGGTCATTTTTGACCATGATTTTTTTCAGGATCATTTTACCTTTTTGAATCATGATTTTCATAACAAGTGCCAAAACCTTTACCAAGTTTGTACAATTCAGATGAAGTAAAATTGGTCAAAAAATTGGTCAAAAATGACAAACCAGCACCAGAGAGTTAATTAAATTATTATCTATAGGTTAAAAATACTGTATGTATTCTCTCTGGATACTTTTTGTTCAGTCACAATATTTTACCTTGTTTTTGTGTAACTTCTGTAATCTGTAGTATTAAACCACCCAAACACACTTCCATAGAGTTAGAAAACAGCAAGGGCTTGTCTGTTAATATGGTAGTTGGCAACAGTTGCCAGGCAATTGCAAGGCAGGACTGTAACCAGTAACCAAGGTGGAGCTTACTGATGGGTCAGTTAATGCAGTGCACACAACTTGACAAAAAACATGGATCTCACTTTTGTATTTTTGCTTTATTTTGTCGTATCACAGTTATATTGGGCTGGGAAACCAATAATAAGTACACAGTGAAGAACAGTATGGGGCAACAGGTGTTCTTTGTGGCTGAGGAAAACGACTGCTGTAATAGACAGTTCTGTGGACCACTGCGTTCATTCGTCCTCCATGTTCAGGATAACATGGGACAGGAAGTGATGACACTCACTCGTCCTTTGAAGTGTGGAAGCTGCTGTTTTCCCTGTTGCCTGCAAGAGGTAATACAGATTTTGGTTCATGAAGTTACATTCTGTGTCATAACTCTCACTTTTATTCAGGTTTTAAAGTCTTTGATTTGAATCTCAGGCATCATTGTTAAAGAAGCTGGTTGGTGAAAGATTGTAGGTTCAAACTAGACAGAGACGGCCCAAGGCATAAGCGAACTAAGCGGCTGCTTAGGGCCCCCGTGGCCACCAGAGGCCCCCCAAGAGTAGCCTAAATGAAATTACATTTTATTTTATTTTAATCCGTGTTATATTATGTCAATAATACAGTAAAACAGTGGTAATTATACGAAATCGCAATATTAAATAATTAAATAATATACACCTATCAATTTATTATTTCCATAGCGACGTGTCATGTTGATAATATGCGCTGGACGCCGCCATGTGGATCTGTCGGATTAACATCACGTACATTCACCTATTTCTCCCGAAATACATGAAAGTACCGTATTGACCCGAATAATGGGCGACATTTGACACTCGAGTCAGGGGGGGCAAGAAAAAAAATTTTTTTTCGGATGTATGCATCAAAATTATATTGCAACGCATTGTGTCAATACAGCGCAGTGAAGAATAAAGAGGTTGCCTGCATTTACTAAACTGGAGCTTTGACTCTTGCTGCTGATTTGAATGGTGATGCTTCCCATTTTAAGTGTCAGTTGATGGCCTTTCAATTTTAATCAGAAATGTGCGCGCTGCTTTTCTGATGTTCACAGTAGCGGCTCCTGACCATAAATTTAGGTGGGGCAGATTATTTTTGTAAACTTTATATTCTAATCATAGACTGTGATTCTAATCTCTGAACACAAAATTTTGGCAGAGCTGTCCTTCCTTGAGTTATCCTGTGGGTGGCGCGCTAATGTTGATTGACAGGCTCGAAGTAATGTTACACGCATAAAATTCTGTATAATTGCCTTAATATAGTATCACCTCCAAATGTTGATTTAGAATGTTACAAGTTGTGGAGCAATTCGGGTGAGGAAAGACGATCATATGTCTATTCTCAGAATAAACAAAACAAACACAACAGAACCATATTCATGTGAGCACATTTAAACTAAAGGATTTAACGTATAGCCTACTTTGTTAATTTGATCCACTACTCCACATAAAAAAAGAAGAAAAAGGAACAGACATGCCAACTAGTTACTGACCTGATGCAGACACATAGCTGAAGCGGATTGATATCGTCTTGGTGGAGCGAGGTTCATGTAAAATAGCATGAAAATAAGCGGGGCAGTCTCAAATCTGTCCCAATGGCTCTCAATTAGAGCGCGCTGCAGTTCCCCTTTTCACCACAGATTTAAGTTGCAAAATTGTGGGGCGCTGTTGAGCTCGGGAGGACTCAGGCACCGTCTGCCCCACTATACAGTATAGTATCATACATGCCTGCTAAAGCCATGCGCGGGATTTTAATATGTACTGCTTACTTTACGACTTAAAATAGTATAGAAAATCCGAAAAAATTTTTTTGCAGAATGCTGAACACATTTACAATTTATTATTGATTCAGTTTATATAGAGGTCTATGTTTTGGATGACTATTTCCACCTGCCCATATAGACGAGCCGCGCCTGGATGTTCATTTAAGTTTTCCGTGTCTTTTTCCCGTGTCACTTGAAATGTGTCCGTTTTGAATCATTGTGGTGAGACACGTGTGGAAAAAATAAACGATCAATTGTGGGACTATTCTGTCATAAATGGCATATTTCTGAACTTTCTACCGTCCGTTACTGGAAATGAAATTACTGGTTGATATGTCCTGATCTTTTTACACACGCTTTTAGTCCGTCCGTGAACTGGATCTCCGCGCGCTCAGAACTCGAGCTGTCTGTGTGGAAGTTTGGTCAGGACGGTTCCAGAATAAATCACTGAGGCATTTTTGTCCCGTCCATTGCTTATCACTGATATTTCGAGAATGAATCCAGAATTATTCCTGAAACTTTGCAGCATGTACATGTCCGAAAAACGAAAGCATCATTCAAATTCTTAATGGATTATAGCCTAGAAAAAAAAACAAAGCGCGCTCCCTTTATTGTCACTTAAAGCATAATTCATCAAAGTCCATCGCGATCTCACAAAGTTCCGTTATAATCAAGCTCTCTAAAAGACACAATGAATCTCTCATTTACATCACGTCTGCACTTATGAGATGATTCACGAGCGTGCAAAACTCTGGTGCTTTCAGCAGTGAGTGAATTCTGAAAAACTGCAACGTTTCCGATTGGCCATTGCGTTGAAGAAATCAAAATATGTCTTTGATTGGCTACATTGCTCAACGCTGCAAAAACACGTTGGATAGTTTGCTAAATCTTTTAAGTGTTTTGCTTTCGTTTGAGGGTATTTAAATAGTTAATTAGCACCGTCTAGTAGCCTACCCCCCTACAACTGGGCCTGGGCTGACATCAGAGATTCCATGGCTGACAATTCAGGGGGGGCAATTTTCCAGATGTACCTTTCGGGAAAAGTTTTTTTGAAAACCAAATCTTGTTTTTTTTCTCTCTCTGTAAAACACATTTTTTCTTAAATTATTTTCATATTGCATATTTTTCCTATTTTAATTTTTGTTTTGAAAGTATGGTAAATACTGGTAAAATGTACCAAAAATGACATTTAAAAATATACACCTTTTGATATACCATAAAAATAACAGGTAGCCCATCTGAATTATATAACATTTAGGCTATCCATCTCATAGTAGCCTGCCAAAATTGTATTAACAGTAGAAGTGAAATCTTATTGTAGTCTTCAAACCTGGGTACTGTCTTATGTTTTAAAATCGCTTACAGAGGAAGTTTGGTCCCATCATGACAGTCACGACTGTAAGCTTTTCTTTTTTTTTGTTTTCACTCGCGATCTTTATACAACACACATTACATTACTTATTTCACGGCACACTCGTTTTATGCGTTTTTGGCGTCACCTATTGTTGTGGGTGTATTATTGTCATGTCAAAGTCTAGACCCCGAATATAAGACGACCGCGTTTCTTCAGATGTATTTCCAAGAAAAAAACATTGTCTTATATTCGGGTCAATACGGTAAGTGGCCAGTTAGCTTGGAGAAAAACAGAGTAAACTTTAGTAACCTACTATTTGATAGGAATAAAACACGTCGTCCATTAATTGAAATGATTATTATTGCCGCTTTCCATAGAAATCAGTGCCTATTTAACAAACTAAATGTCTTTTTTTACTTAATTGAAGTGTATTTAAGTGTCTGAAACCTAAAAATAAACTTTTTTCGGTTGAAAACACTGAACAGTTATGAAATATGAAAAGCACTGAGCGCGTCTTTCTTTTTTTTCTGAGCTCCTCTTTCTCTGGCTCAGCCCCAGCCAAAGCGCAGCGCGTCAAAGGGTTAAAATCGATCGCGTTTTGGGGGTGGAGGGGGGACACATTCAACATTGGGGTAGCCTAGTAGGGTATCTTTTTGATTTAAGGAAGTTCGTGTTTGAACATCAACAAATAGACATCTTAATATATTATAATGTAACATTTTACTTAGTTTTAGATTAAAGTTTTTGTCTTCTGCGTAAAAATAACTGTCCTGGGTATATATTTTTGTAATACAAATAAGCTTCTGTTTCATAAACTGATGACAGCTTAACATTATTTATCTTAGCCTACATTTTGGGTGTTTGCTATTATTCCAATATCATTATGCCTCAATTAGCTAGATATAGATTAAGAGTTGTTGTTTATGTACAGATGCTCTCTGCTGTGTTTAATATTTATTATAAAAAAGTATGACTTGTAATAAAAGTACAACTTCGATTATTATTATTGTTGTTAAAATGACATTCTGTTCTGTAAATGCATTGTCTGCTGGTTTATTTAGCTACTTTTCAGCACACCACATTAAGTATGCTACTTAATACTTTAACACTTTGAATGTTAAAGTGCAAATTAACACCTGACCACTCTTGTAAGTTTGCAATTGTTACAATTAAAAATCACAGAAGGGTAAAAACATGCAGGCAGACAATGATAAAATGTAAGCAACACAGCTACAACAAACAAAACTGATAATGGGTATGTTAAGATTTATAGTGTGCGAATAATCAAGCTTTGACAATAACCAGTCATACTGGCGGCACCGAGGGGCCCCCAAATAAAAATCTACTTAGGGCCCCATAAAGGCTTGGGCCGGCCCTGAAACTAGATTCATGTAGATTGTAGATTCATGAACTATTATCATTGTGCTGTTTATGTACAAAAAAAAATGCTTTGGATGAAAATCTTATTACAATCCGTATGTAAACTGCTGTACAAAAGGTTGGGATTGATAAGATTTTTTAATGTTTTTGAAGAAATTCTCCTATTGGATCTTAAATTTGTATTAAATTAGTAATTTCTTTAAAACAAAACCCAGACTGTATATTGAATCGAATGCATATCTTCTATGATGGGCATGTTTTAATTTTCTGAATTCAATTTAAATTAATTACTTTTTGGCATGCATTAAAAAAACAAAAAAACAAACAGTGATACAATTGAAGAAAGAAAGCCTCATTACAAGAATGAAGTTATTGAAAATAAAACTTTATTAAATAATTTGGTATTTAAAAAATGGATTTTAATGACTGTCTGTCAAGGTCTGTATAAGACTCCTAAAATATCAGATAATTTGACCTTTTCGTAAAAATGCAACGTTAGTTGAGGTTGTAAAATGTCATGTGGTTCGACTTGTAAAATGTAATATCTTGATTTTATGATAAAATTAATAATTCATGATTCAACATATTCTCACTTAAAGGGATACTCCACCCCAAAATGAAAAAAAACCCATGTCGTTCCGAACCCGTAAAAGCTTCATTCATCTTCAGAACAAAAGTGTACTGCGTACACAGCAAAATGCGTACACTCCTCTGTATCAGTTATACAAGGCTGCGCTGCTTGCGTTCAAATCAGAGCGTAAATTGACGTATAAGATGCATCCCTGTGCAGTAGCCCCTCACTGAAGAGTGTATGCATTTTGCGTCCAGGGATTAATCTCCAAAATGGCACTACGCTGATGCAGAGGAGACGTTACGGTGCCTAATATTTGAATAAAGTCGTTATTTTTGTTTTATTTCCATACAAAAAGTATTCTCGTCGCTTCATAACATTACGATTGAACCACTGATGGCAGATGGAGTATCCTGGCGATGCTTTTCATACTTTTCTGGACCTTGACAGTGTAATTTACTTAGCAGTCAATGGGACAGTCACAAGCCTCCCGGTTTTCATCCAAAATATCTTAAATTGTGTTCTGAAGACGAACAAAGCTTTTACGGGTTCGGAACGACATGAGGGTAAGTGATAAATGACAAAATTTTCATTTTGGGGTGGAGTATCCCTTTAAGATTTTTGGGCACTCATGGACACTCTTAGATGTCTTTGACCCTATTAATATTTTAGACCATTTCTAAATAAACACCCAGCTTATGCATGTCATGCTTTCAAATCAACTTCACCAATGTACTGTTGATGGGTACTCAGCAAAGCCACCATCATTGGTCATGTTCGTGATTTAATTAACAGCTTAAATGCAACCTATAAGCTATGAATAATTATACAGATCTATAATATTTCAAGAATAATTATGCCTAAACTCAAATCACTGTTTTTGTGTCTTAACTGTCTTCCTCTTAGCTTGAAATCCAGTCTCCACCGGGCAATCCGATTGGATATGTGATCCAGAATTGGCATCCTTTCCTTCCCAAGTATACCATACAGAATGAGAAGAAAGAAGCCGTTCTGAAGATCGTGGGGCCGTTCTGTTCATGTAGATGTTGTGCCGATGTGAACTTTGATGTATGAAAGATACAAGACAGAAATATTGATGATAGTTTGATCATTTGACTTGGTCTATAATCTTAGTCATAAAAGTATAAAACCATGTGATCCTTTTACATACCACAAAACAGTTTTCATGATGATAAATAGTTATTTTTTTGCATCTAAATAGGTTTTGTCCGTGGACGAATCAACAAAAGTGGGCAGAATCGCGAAACAATGGACAGGTCTGGTGAGAGAAGCTTTCACCGATGCAGATAATTTTGGAATCTCCTTTCCTATGGATCTGGACGTGAAGATCAAAGCTACTCTTTTTGGAGCATGTTTTCTCATAGTAAGCAAAAATAAGTTATTATTATACGTCAACATATTACTGGTTGGACCAGTTTGTATCTGTTTAATCTTGCTCTATAAACTCTGCGTGTTTCAGCATAGTGAATGATCTGCTGTTATTCTTCTCTTGTAGGACTTCATGTTCTTTGAACACAATAAATAAATTAATTTTCTGGATGTCATGTAAGTACACTAATATTGCATATGGATATTTTTTTAATTTGTTAAATCATAGTTCTAATCATTTTTTTTTCAATTAGTATTTCAGGTTGAATTTTGAACTTTTTAACTCCTCCTCAAGTCTCAACATGTTAACCATGGATTCAAATGTGGATCACTCAGCTAAAAATTATATTATACATATTACTATATATGTGCATTATATTATATAGAGTTTATTCCTTCACTACTGTCCATGAGCCACCACTAGGTGACAGCAATTCCCTTTACAATAATGTTGAGATGCTCTCTGTATCAAAAAAGTACCTGCTCTAAATGCTTTGACAATTTTTTTTTTTTTTTTTTTTTTTTTTTTTTTTTTAAATACAGTACCATAAACAAACTTGTAACAAGCAAAATGTTAACTGCTTGATTTTGCTCTATATTTGTTTTTGTTTGATTATAATAAATAGTAGAATAAAGTGTTATATATCAACATCTGCTTTTAGTGTTTGCAGTCATCATTACAAATGTGTTATAAAATTATCATTGCTTACAGGTATAAAGGTAATGCATATTATATTCATACATTTCTCATTGTAAAATGCAGTTTACATCAACAGAATAAATAAAAACAGTGCAATTATTCAGAATATTCTAAACAAATTTCACAGTTTCATTTAGCACCTATGCTCTTTATTCCCAAAGTGCTCCTCAGCTCCTCATTATGCCTTCTTGGAATTAGATAATGAATAACACTTTCACTTTTTTTTACCTTTGCTTTCTTGTTATTCAAGTTTTCACGTTGCTCAGCAACAACACCTCATTTACAGTCCAGAAGAAAGCTGTTTGCTTTACCTCACAAGGAAACATTCGAAATGATGCTTGAAAGAAGACCTTAGTCTTATCCTGAGTCATTTCAAAGAAGGAAATGGATGTTTATGGCTAGACGTTTTACTAAAATTAAGATTTTCAGAGTTGCAATAAATGACAACTCGGTTTTGAAAGGAAAAAGGACCCCACACAATTCACCTTTTACTTCTAGAATGCTGTACTCTGTTTATTATAGCACACTACATTTTTATTCTACTATCTGTGCAGTGCGTGTATATATATATATATATATATACACACACACATATATATATATATATATATATATATATATATACTGTATATATGCATAGTATGCAAATTTTCTGCATGCATACATTCTCAGAACAAAAGGTATAAAAGCTGTCACTGTTACGGTGCCCTTTTAAAAGGTATAAATATGTACCGTTTAGGTACTAATATACATTTTAGGTAGTAATATGTATGTAATATACAGTTTCTGGGGGTAACTAAATGTACACAAGTGTAGCTTTTGAAAAGGTACTGCCCCGGTGACAGCTTTGTGCCTTTTTATCCCACATGTGCCAAACTGTCAAGTATACAACCAAAGCACACTATGTGGGATAACATTTCGACTTTTTATTTACAGTGTGACAAATAAATCTGAAAAAATATCAACCATGATATTTATTTCTTAAATGATAACTGGACAGCACTGAAGTCATGTGAAAACAGCATTGCATATTGCTGGATGAAATGTATGCCATTGCATAATGTGTGCTGTATCACATACTATTATACGATCAAAGGCAGACACACTGAGAGAGCTGACATTCACTGACAGTATAGTCTGTTAAATGCATTATTCCTGTCTGCCTGCATTACTCTAACCCTTTTGAAGACCGAAGCATGTCATCCTAAACTTTCCACTCTACACTATTAAAAAATATCAGCAGTTGCAGTGCATACTGTGCAGTATGCAGTAAGCTATTATTCTGTTCTGAATATGGGAGGTCAAAGCTTGTGCATAGCACTTAGACCTGAAGAACTGTTCAGCAGTGATGAAGTTTGTCTTTGTAAAAACAAATCAAATTTAATTCCTACACTCCATTTCAACAATTTTCATTTTTGGGCTCTTGTCATTCATATTTACATTTTAAACCCTTGTCATCAAACCACAAGGCTCTAATTTAGTATTTATTGAAGCCTCTGTGACGTATATCTTGCAATCTGACTTTATTTGTCATATTTGCAACTTCATATGTGACTTTGTCAGATTTGTGACTTTATGTCTCACATTGTGACTATCTCTTGCGATGTGACTTTATTTCTGATATTTGCAACTTTATATCTCACAGTGTTACTTTATTTGTTGCATTTGCAACTTTATGTGATTGGTCATATTTGTGACTTAATATCTTGTGATGTGACTTTATTCCTAGTATTTGCGATTTTACATTGCACCGTGTGGCTTTATATCTTGCGATGTGATGTTACTTGACGTATTTGCGACTTTGACTTTACGTAATTATCTCACATTATCACATTATGACTTTCATGACTTTATTTCTCATATTTGCAATTTTACATCTCATAATGTGACTTCTGTATATCTCGCAGATGTGACTATTTCTCTTGTTACTTTACTTTTCACAATGTGACTTTATTTCTTGTATTTCAACTTTATATCTCACAATGTGGCCTTTTTGTCTCTCAAAATCATTTTATTTCTAACATTTGCGACTTTAATGTGTCAGTATATTTTACAATGTGACTATTTCTCATATTTCTCACTTTATATCTCATGTGACTTTACATCTTAAAATCTCACACTATTTCATATTTCACAATCAGTTCCGGTCTTAGACCTCCGAAGTTTCTGACGTTCTATCAGGGAGTAAGACATTAAATAATTCTGACTTGTCCTTCAGTTTGTGAGAACTTACATTTGCAATAATTCTATTGGACATGACACTTGTTTCAACAGTATAATTTTTAAGGTATTTTTTAATCCTATATCCTTTTTCCTATTTGAGTTGTTTAGTATACTAATTAATGAATATATTTTTAGTCCAGTGTATAACACCCATGTAAGTCAGTTCTGCATCTTTGAGGAAGAAACCCTCTTGCTCCTCTGGAGCCGGCTGTAAACTTCCAAGCTGGGAGAAATAGTGGTAGCAGGGCTGTTGGATGTATTTGGTTTGATCAATAATGGAGGACTCATCTGCTGATGGAGGCGCTGAGAGACCTAGACAGCCTCTAATGAAAGGGCTTGATTGATGTTGTGCTCTGATGTGTCTGTGACAGCAGCCAAGGGCCTCACCTCATGCAGCTCCACCCACAACTCACCACCGTTCACACACATTCACATACAGCCACAATCCACTGCTGATCATAGGCGTCAGACACTTGTCTCTGCCTCCGACCTCTGTACGCTTAGAGCATTTACTCCCATGAAGCTTATTAATAAAGCATTGCATTGGTGCAGTAGTTTAATATGCTGGGTCTCATCATTAGGATCATCAATTTGTATCCTACGGCTCACAGACTATGTGGTGGGCGAATTAATTGTGAGTTGCATCTTCTGTGTGTTGAGTCACTTGTTTCGTTCCTGAATGAATCAGCGTTTTGAATAAATCATTTGAATAAATGACTCAATAATTGCTTTTCCATCATTAGGTTACAATTATGTTTCCACTGCTTGGTTCAGCATGGTATGATTCCAGAGCATTCACGGAATGGAAATCTCAGCATGGTGAACTGTACTGATAGTGCATGTAGTGACGTCGCCATTCAGGATTGGTTACTTGATTGTTGTCTGGCTACTAGTTTCTCTCTGTAGCTGGTCAAGAATGCTATTTCAGATAAATAAGCAGAAATATCTGCTCATCCTTAATAACGCGCCAAGCTAATTGCATCTCATACTGTATGTAAACACTTACAATAACAAGACAACGAGTGACGCAATTGTATTATGACCTCTGATATCAGCCCTGTAGTGAAAAATGAAACAATATCTGGATCAGCATGGAATGAAACAGTTAAGCAGCAAGAACGGTTTGGACTGATGGTGGAAAAGTGGTTGACTCACTCATAAAAACAGCCACTTGTTGCCACCTATTGGCATAATGATGTAAACTGCAGAAAAATCACTGAAAATTCCTCACCACTATAACACACAGCCTGTCTAGAATGGGCAAACACAGAAAAGTGGCGTGATACAAACACTCAAGCACACACTTCTTATTAGTCACAGGTGAGTGATGTGACATGTGTCATCCTAACACTACATAGCATTTTATAGAAAGAGGAAGACTCTCCTTAACCAGTGTGCAGCTTCTACCTAGATGATGCAATGGCTGTCATAGTGCACCACACACCAACTGCCAGTCGAGAGGGGACAGAATGATGCAGCCAGTTCATGGAGGGTGCTTGATAAGAGACATAAGTGAGAGAGGCCTAGTCATTTTACAAACACCCTCTGATTGCTAATGACCACAGAATGAGCAGCAACCTTTCTTCCCAATGAGTTCTGCCAATCAGGTAGTGGACGTGTTCAGCTCTGCTAAGCTTCATTTAGTAACCAGTAAAGAGCTACAGGCTAATGGCTGCTAGTCAAACATTCCATTTAATATACTGCCCGTGGTCAAAGAAAACCAAAGCCCACTGAGTTTTGACTTCCCAAGTTAGTGAATTATACTTTTGTACATGTTTTCCATAGTTCTAAATAACACTAGCGTTATGCTTTTCAGACAGTCTGCTGATTGTTTAGTCAAACTATCCTTGTGAGAAACAAGCGTGCTTAATTGTACTGAATGTGCACTTGTAGTGTACTTCAAATATGTGTGTGTATACATACATATGTGTGTGTGTGTGTGTGTGTGTATTTATTAAAAACTGTACTTGCATATACTGTACCATCATATTTATGAAATTAAAGATCACTTTTAAACTTTTACTTTTTAAGTACATTTTAAATCATCAGGTTTAATCATTTTTGTCATGCTTTAAAGAAGTACACTTTGTTTGATATACTAAGAAAGCACATTTAAAATACATTTACATTTACATTTACATTTATTCATTTAGCAGACGTTTTATAAAGCGACTTAGTGCATGGTACATTTTTATCAGTATGTGTGTTAATCGAAGACAACTTTTGCTGCTACAATGCTCTATGAGCACAGGAAAAATCATAATGAATTTTAACTAGTGTGGTGTGTGTAGTTTACAAATTCATATGAAATCAACTTGTAAAATAGCTGCATTTTTTTTTGAGATCTTTTTGGAACCGTGTCAGATTACACACATTTTCATATACATTAAATCATACAAATTCATTAAAAACCACCAACTCATAAAATAGTTGCAACCATGTCAATTGGAACCATGTCAGATTAATCATACATTTTTATATGAATCAAATTATACAAATTTGTACAAAAATAACAATAGCATTTTGTCCATGTCATATTAATACTCATATAAAATCTTTGCTAAGAAGTAGCCACTGAAGATGGTTCAAAATCATTCACTTTAAAGTGCTCTTCTCAGCACTGTGTTAGCAAAAGTATTTTGGGTTTGTGCTAAAGAGTGTTCGATTAATGCATGGTGAGTGACGCTTTATTTAAAATTCATACAGTTTGAGCATAAATATTTGAGAGTGAGAGTGTGTTTGATCGTACTATGTCAGGATAACGGCACTCAGGAAAGAGGACAGGATAATGAATGAGCTTCCAGAATTCCAGTTGAGCTGGTTGTTTCACAGTCTGTGCCTTTTAGTTTCTAGTAGGACAGATTCGGGAACAAGCGTAGAATGACTATATTAATTTGTTTTAAAAGTTTTTGTCAATGTCTTGAAAATTTGCTCTAAAACATTAATGCTGGTGTCAGCGTACAAGACAAAAACAATTGATCTCCTAGGAACATGCACACATCTCTCATCAGACAGCGTTCAGCTGACGTGACAATGAGGAGCAATGTCACTGTCGTAGACACCTTCAAGGACATGAGGCACACTCTGGGTGTCCAGGACACGCGTTTGTCTTGAAAGCAAATTTACTAGAGTAAATTAGATGTTCTGTGTCTTCAGGGTTTGACAGGGTTTGAAATTTGTCATCATTGGTTCATCAAGCTTGGGAACCTTGAGGAATTTATTTTACATATAGTGACAAAAAAGAAATGCATTGATTGTTCTTCTACAGACACTATAAGTACAGATACATTTGTGTCTTCTTTTTTGTTATATGAAGGTCACATCTATGTTGTCTTTATCATTTTTTATTACTTTTTAAAAAAATGCCTTTTATTAAGTAGACCGTGTTGTTTTACTCTTGTCCCCGAGCACTATAAAAATCTGTTAAAAAAAAAAATATATATATATTATTATTATTATTATTATTACATGTTTGCCATCTAAACAAAGAAATAACTATAATCTGTTTCATTATTTATTGTGTGAAACAAAAGTTTATATAGGGTATATGGTTGTTTGCATTACAAAATGTTATCAAACACAAAATCATATATTTATATTCACTGGTAACCCTTTACAATAAGGTTTCATTTGTTAACATTAACAATGAACAATGCTTCAGCATTTGCATTTTTTAAATCTTAGTTTTGCATTTATTCATTATTAATTAATTACTAACATTTACTAATACATTTTATGTAAAAGTTCAAAAGCTGTAATTGTTAACAATAGTTATGTACTGTAAACTAACACGAACATTTATTATCTAACATTAAGAGTGCTGTATAAATACATTTATTGCTCATTAGTTCATGTTAGATATAATGCATTAACTAATGTTAACAAATGAGACCTCATTGTAAAGTGTTACTGTAATACTAATTACATAACAAACGACAGTATAAAAGTGTATCTTTAAGAGAGAGTGTAAGTACTTCAGACTGTCAAAAGTATACAGATCTCCTTACATTCACTTACAGACTGTGAAAATGTAGAGATTTGTCATGATAATTGTAAATGGGTCACCACACATTGTGTAATAGAAAACTAAAGGAAAAAAATAAATAAATTCAGACTTTGTAAAAAATGTAGATCTCTTTGCAAGACAGTTTCAGTCCATGTGAATAAATTACATTTAATAGCCATTCATTGCCCAAAAAAAAGGGACCAAAGAGCCATTAGAGCAGTAAACCTGCTTTCAACAAGGTCCAGCTAACATCAGCATTTTAAGTATTACTCATTGGCAAAATATAAGACAACAGCATTTGCTGTATCTTTGAATTGAAGGTACACATATGTAGCCTACTCTCTACTGGAAGTGTACATAGGTGTTCTGGGTGGTTGAAAACGGCATTCTGGGTACAGTGAAGTAATTCGCTGCTTAACTACCACAGTATTATGCAGCATTAGCGAAACTAACCAACTAGTCATGACTGTTTACTGAAAGTATAGTAACATGGCTGCACCACATTAATTTGTACAACGTAAAATGTACACATATAATAATATAAGACTGCCGTCAATGACATTAAATGCATGTGGTGGATAAATAACTTCTATTTATTAACAGATTTCTGAGTGGCTGCTGTAACAAAAATGGCATATTCACCGCTTTTGGTTTTCTGTCAATTTGCTTTATTTGATGTTTGCTAAAAGGTTTCCCTTTTGCGTCATACTCCAGTTCCCTTACGCATTTATGCACATGCGCACTCTTTAAAAATGCCTGATGATTTTGACATGCTAATATATATAGCCCATATTCAAATTGAATGAACAATATAGAATGTACTGCCCAAGGTCACAATTAAGTCACATGTCATACTAATAAGAAATTATCTTTATAAAGACATTGAGAATGCTAAATTGCAAAGGGAATTTTGACCGGTTTGGTGGTAACGAGGTGATAAAGTTGCAGAAACGGAAACAGGAAGTGTGTTATAACTGCAGCATACATTGACTAATTTTGAAACTTCAGCAGTTTGTTCGTTGTATGAGGCCGATCAGATAGATGTGACTATTCTGAGTTAAAGTTATAGCACCACCAACTGGCAGCAGGAAGTGTGTCACTTTCCAAATGCTTTGAAATCACCCTCTTATTTTTACCCAATTTGCTACAGATGTAATACTGTGATACTGTAAATGGATTCTTGAAATCTATACACAGGTCAAGAGTTGTATCAACCATTTAAGTTTGCGATGCTGTTTGCAAATATTTGTTTGAACTATGGTTTCGTTAAACACAGAATTGTTGGACTATGTTGGTAATGATGGAACTTGCAGCCGTTTCAGGAAACACACCCCTGGGTGGTTGCTAGGGTGTGATAGGATCTTCAGGGTGGTTGTTTACAGGCCCTTGTCAAAAGATTCCATCCTCATGTTTCTATGATTTTCTAGTCCTGAGATCTGGCTCGAAAAATCATGAATTATACCACATTTATACTCCTGGGATAAATATTTATTTCTTCTTCAGCCTGCACTGGAATGCCTTAAGTGTTTGTAATACCTTCTCTCCAGCTCTGCTGTAAGATCCCATCAGTCAAGAGAACTTATTTTTTTTCTTTTGCTCTGAGCACTCAAAAACTCTCATCCTATGCTGTCCACGTAATCATGGAGTAAAGAAAAATGTGAAGAACGAGAGAGGGGAAAGTTGCTTGCCGTTTATTTATTAATCGCATTGTGCTAATACAAAGCAGCCAGGCCTCCGTTCACTGTCCATTGTAGACTTGCCCACGGCATGGATCTGAGCAATATAAAATATGTATAAGCATTCAAAGTGAGACCTGCGCTGCCAGTCAACCAACAAGCTTTGGATCCATCTCCAGAAACCAACCACCCACACACAGCTGTCCGTCAAAACAGCAGAGTGGGTCAGCTGCTCTGTGGACTCATAATCCACATTAATATGCAGAGAGAGGGATGACCAATATGAACGAAGGATGCGTGAATTTATTTAGCGGCCTATCAAATGGGGAGGTAAATATGAGGATGCTACCCACGGTTCACACTTCCCCCTGAGCTTGAGGAAACGCTGGGGGGCATATGGACAGGGTCAGAGCTTCAGCTTATGTAAACAGAGCAGAGCCAATTAAAACAGCTTGTTTTTTGTTGCCTGAATTCGTGAGTTTGTGTATTAATATGATTGAGCTCCATGATGTATAAATTTCTAGATTTACACCAAAATAAATCATGTGCAATTCCTTCTGCGGGGAATGTTGAACACAGTGAATGCATTTGAAACAGAGCCTATTACTTCAACATGGTAGGTATGTGTTAATTCAAATTAATCCAGTCCAATTTCAAATTCTGAAAGTTTTTACATTCCTACATTCATAAACCTACCCATCACTGGGGTTTAGAGAAATCATACAAAATCGTACGAGTGAGGTCGTACGAATTCGTACAAATTAGCCACCTTGTAAAATACGTACGAATTGCCGTGAGATAGCGTTGGATATTCAGTCTCCACTGACCGGTTAAGACATAAATAAACATAGGCTATGCACATTAATAAATGTAAACCATATAGTCTATATGCATCCACATCACGCACTGGCCATGTCCAATTGAAATCCGATTGAGAAAACAATCCGATTCAAGCATTTACATGCTTAGGTTTTTTTCTTATTAATCGGTTATTTTAGGTCTACACCACCTTTTTCGATCCAAACTAAATTTAATACGGATCAAGCTAAATCGGATCGATTGAGGTGTTTATATAAAGGCTTTTCAACCTGATTTAACCATCAATCTGATTACTAACAGAATATTTGGTTTCATAGTTGTAGCTAATGTCATCCTGATGATGGCTAATTAGATTTTTTTTTTTTTAACAAAGTCAAATCAACTAGGCCTAATTGGCATCGTTTTTAATATTTACAAATTTGCCAAATGGCATTAGGCATTTATAGTACAGACAATATTGAAAATATAGAAAATAAATAAGGCAAAGTAGAGTAAAATAAAGCAAACGGACAAGGTAAAAAGTTAAAAACAAATTAAAATAAAATAATAAAATAAAATGAAGTAATAAAATAAAATAAAATAACATTGATATGAATCATCCAATTCAGGAATATTCCAGATTTAATCAACCTGATCTCGGGATCTGATTTTGTGATCTGGTAACAAATTTGTGTAAATTTATACAACCCCCAGAACCTAACCCTCAGCTGGGCGTAAGCAAGCTAAATAAATAAGTAAGTAAGTAAGTAAATAAATAAATAAATAATACAACTTGGGTTGTATTAAGGCACTTATAATGGAAGTGAATGGGACCAATCCGTAAATGTTAAAATACTCATTTTCAATAATACAGCTACAAAATGTAAACCATATGTGTTTTTAGTGTGAAATAATCACTTTTCTGTGCACAGTTATATCAAACTGAACATCTTTACTGCTCATAGACAGTAATGCACAAGCTCTAACAGAAGAATGAATGTAAGTGCATTTATAAATTTGTAAGCGTCACATTTTTGTTTTTATATCCTCCAAAAATTGGCTCAGTTTACTTCCATTATAAGCACTGTAACCTCAAAGAAATGGGACAAACAAATGCTGTTGATTGAGCTGAACTTGATCTGAACCCAGAATATTCCATTAAAGTAATAAATGTTCATCACTGCTGGTGCCTATTGACAGGTTTTTTTTTACCTCTGCTGATGTGATGTGTTTGTTAAATAAAGGTTTGATCAGCACAGAGTTTTCTTTTTTTTTTGTTTATAGTTTATAGTTGATGAAGTTGGTGCTAATGAAAACCTCCTCCATATTTCAGCCTCATAAAAGCAAAAGAGCATTTTTTAACAGTCCAATGCTCCATGAAGGTCCCTGAAGGACATGCAGTCTGACTGACTCCATTTATCAGTGTCATCTTTTGTGGTCCTGTTGATCTTTTTTTTTTTGTGGTGTCAGGCATGGTATCTCGTTACCTAAATTAACTCTATTATCAGAGGGGCTCGTGTCCTTTCGAGCACATAGGGAAAAAGGCCAGACTTTCTTGGAAACCCTTCTGACTCGGCGCTCACCAGATGTTTCTCCCACGCTTAGATATCTCGGCCTGTTTGATCCCTGCGAGTGTGAGAATCCAAGAGGGAGAATTTGAAAGGCACAGATGCTATGTTTGAAATATCAAAGTGTAAATATTATTAATGATCTGCTGTTAATGCTGTTGCACATTCAGTTAAATCTGTGCTACATGAACTTACAAAAAGTATTTAATTCAGCACTCTTCTAAAAGTACAAATGAGTAAATTAATGCAAGGCATGGAAAAAAAAGAAGTGCTTGTCAATTCTTCAGTAAAACAATGTTTGAAGTGTAAATTTGCATAAATTATCCTAGGCATGAACTTCTAATTCATGTGTTACACATGTAATTCATGTGCATTTACTCGATGTAAACATTAAAAGTCCCTTTCTTGTATCTTTGCAGAGTTTGCAAATGATCACTTATAGTGCCAAATTTAATGTTTAATTTCCTAGCTTTAAATAGTCAAATTAGTCTGTTTTAAGACTAATTAGTCTGTGCATCATACAAATTTTTCAATTACTGAAGATTACATCGTTACAACAGTAGATGGCGACAAGTGACTGCCTTTCACGAGTGAGTCACTGACTGATTCACCCAACAGATTTGTTCATAAATACATGTTCATTTAGGAGGGACACATCACAGTCTCTGGGTGGGGGGCATTTCAGTGAGAAAATACGGCAGACACAATGGATGCAGCATCTGTACTGATGGTAAATTTGTTGAAATTAATTAAATTATTATTATTATTATTTACAGTAAACTAGCTACATTGCATGCACAGAGCACTTTAAAATGACCAGAGATGGGAAGTAACAAAGTAAAAATACTTTGTTACTGTACTTAAGTAGATTTTTCTGGTATCTGTACTTTACTTCACTATTTATTTTTCTGACTACTTTTTACTTTTACTCTCTACATTTTTACACAAATAGCTGTACTTTCTACTTCTTACATTTCCAAACCAGGCTCGTTACTTTAGTTTTGGTGGATCACCATTCGATAACAAATCTATAATAGCCTACATCATGAATCGGTTAGTCTTGACAGGGAACGCGATTCGGCTCCCGCGCGCTCCGCGTCTCCGCCAAAAGGTTTCTATTGGAGTAATCAATGCAAGAGACTCGAGAATGGAGTGGATCAGAGATGAAAAACTACTGACCTGTTCAGGACTTCAAGTGCAGGTCAGTTTCATTTGTAAATAGGCTGTAGTTTTGTGTTTGTTTACTTAGTTAACAATGAAACATCTAGCAACTCGTAGCAGTAGCAGCCAGATGATTAATAATAGCCTACTGTAAACTAAACTAAATTACTATCATCACTCAAAATACTGTATGATAAAGGACATCATTATTATCTACTGTAAAGTTACAGTAATAATTTAGCAGACAAATGTTATAAAACATTGTTTTATAATATGTTTAGAGGGAGCTCAGGCAGATAACAACACAACCCTTACAAAAATTCAAACCAAAAACCATGGTTATAGTTAAACCATGGTAACCACAAATTAACCATGGTTTTGATACACTAACCATAGTCTAACCATGAAATGTGTAGTAAAACTATGGTTGCAAATTAAAACAGATTGTAATCAATCTGACAATATATATATATATATATATATATATATATTATATATATATATATATATACTGTAATAAACCATGGTTAATTTTGGTAAGATAAAAATATGACCCATGATAATGCAATAACATGTACAGTATTAGGATTTTTCTTTAAAGATATTGTCATGATGTAATTATTATTGTACTAATTTTGTCATGTAGGCAATTTAGAAAGTATAGTTTTGTTAAATCTATAGTATTTAAGTCATAACACATGGTCATAATTTGATACTTTAAATTGAACTAAGATAAAGTTATGTTATTGCAAACAGAATAAAACAAGATGGTTGTTTTGCAACAAGGTGGAGACAGTTCTGTTCATAACAGCAGATGGATGATGGGAAAAGTGACAGGTACAAGAAAATTAGTGAAAAAAGTAAACACACACTAAGTGAGATGTAGAGAGATATCATGGAAAATGAAGAGACTGAAAATGAAAATGGAAGTGAAGGTGCAGTTCAATAGATAACCTTTAATTATTTTGCATGGCCCCAGCCTAAGTTTTTAAACCTTTTTTTTTAAATGTGATGGCCATACAAAAAAAAAAAAAAAAAAAAAAATAGGGTTATCCGTGGTTTCAGAATTTGTTGTGGGTGTATGGGATGGCCTGGATGAGTGTCAGATTTCCTTGCCTGAAATTTTGTCCCAGTCCTGCCCTGTTCTACATGGTGGTTGTTCAGTCATGATACATTCATTAGCTAACAATATTAAATGTGATATTAAATATTAAATGTAAGTTATTTTGTATTAATGTGTCAATATGACGTGAGGTTCAGTTACCAGCGTGACACTACAACAGGTTGTAGTAATGGGTACTTTTTACTTAAGTACATGTCAGAGCCCATACTTCTTTACTTTAACTTGAGTAAACAAGTGTAGTCAGTACTTCTACTTTTACCTGAGTATTTTTAAACACGAGTATCTATACTTCTCCTTGAGTAAAGGATGTGTGTACTTTTGCCATCTCTGAAAATTACAATAGAATATGTACCTATTCAATTTACTGCACCTTCAAAAATTAAATAAAACCATAAAGCAAAAACACATCTGATGTACATTCTTTATTTATCATTTTGTAGAAGTAGAGTTAAAAAAAAAAAAACATTACATTGCCATCTTCCCAAAGTGACATGAACTGATGTCATAATTATGACTAGCCAATTCATAAATGCAAAGTTCACAGGACAACTTGAACGTGTCATTAATTTGTGGCCATGATATCTTGTTTTTCTATTCCTGAGCTCTGAATTCTGGGGTTGTTTTGGAGCTATTTTCAATGGTGGAGCAAAACAGACAACTGCCAATATGTAAATTAACTCCTAGTTAACTGAATTACTGTTTAAAAGGAATATCATGCTCACAATAATGCTGTTGTGATGATAATATTAGCACCGCTGTGATTCAGCTGTATGATCCAGCCTGCTAATATTCTAAACAACAGCCCTCTTGCTTGTCTTATATAGTTAATTGAACCCTGAACATTCATTTAAAAACTTTAGAAGTTTCTGTGCAACTCTAATTTTGTTCTTCCATTTAGAAGTGTTTTTTTTTTTTAGATGAATACATGGCACTGATTTATAATTGGTTATGACGAGATATCAAACAACCTGTCAACACAACACCTCATTTCCATACCCAGACAAGAGTTTTAATTCACAAAGCAAGACAATGTATATTTTTGCACATTTTTAGACTTTGAAAGATCTGCTTCTCATAAAATGACAAGTAATCAGCAGCACTGGAAGTGCTTTTCAGTTCTGTGACACACGCACATACGCTCTCCTATGAGCGGGGCTGTTAATAATGCAGTGGTGGCGGATGTGCAGGATATATCTCACTGTTGCGTGAAAACACACTGACAACCTCTACTTATCTGCAAGCAGCTTTTGACAACAGGACACTTCCGTACATAGTTCTGCAAAACTGTATTATGTACCATCACCAGTTTTTACATCAACACAGATGCTGATTTTCTGAAAAAAATTATAGAGAGCTTGATGATAGTTTGCATTCTCATGCATCTGAATTCAACAAATATGTTTATGTCCTAAAGACCAGCAGTGACCCCACCACAATGATGATTTGCATTGCATTACAAACAGTAAAAATGCCGTCTCATTAGAGTGGATATAAGAGAGGCTATACTGGTGGTCTCTCCGATTCTTCATAAATTTTCACTGAATTTCCTTCTTATCTTCAGGTTTTTATTTTTTACACTCAGATGGAATGGCCAGGTTTTGCTATCAAGCAATGAATATTTTACTGGTGTAATAAATCACCCATTAAGGTAATAAATGCTCATCACTGCTGGCACCTATTGACAGTTTCCTACCTCCACTGATGTGATGTGTGTGTGTGTGTGTGTGAAATAAAGGTTTGCTTTTTCAGTTTAATAAAGGCACAAAAGCTTCTTCAGTTTATAGTTGATGAAGTTGCTGCTAATGAAAACCACCTCCATTTTTCAGCCCTATAAAAGCTGGCAAAACAGCTCTTCTTGTTGTTAAACAGTCCAATGTCCCATGAAGGTCCCTGAAGGACATACAGTCTGATTTCATTTATGTCATCTTTTTAATCTATTTTATATATTTTAAATTCAAATTTAATTCCCAAGTCTTGCTATCTTCAGTGGTAAACTGAATGAGTGCAGTGGGTTTACACATTTGAAGATTTACTGAATAATGTCAGTTATTCAGTTTAAAGGGCTGTGCCCCTTTTTTTTCTAAACAAAATATCACAACAGACGTAGCGAGTCATCATGGCAACACCTACTGTTTTTTTTCTTTATTGTATTTATTTAATAACAGTCAAAAACAGAGAAAAGACAATTAAAAATGTAATGAAAATAATCAAATACAAGCTAATGCAAGATGAAGAGCAAAAACTACAATAATAATACTGAGTGAATATCTAAAAGTAGTAAAATAAAGTTTGAACTTATTTTTTTATATATTTTTTTTCTTTTTGGAATCTTAAGATCAGTGTTACAGAAGCTAGTACATGAAGGTTATTGTCTTGAGAAAAATTAGCTAAAATAATTAAAATGTGAATATATATATATATATATATATGCTGGTCATATATATATATATATATAAAAGTTGATTTATTTCACTAATTCCATTCAAAAAGATCTTGTATAATGTATACATTCATTCCACTATATATTGATATATTTCAAGTGTATTTTTTTTAATTTTGATGATAACTGACAACTAATGAAAACCTATCCATTCAGTATCTCAGAAAAATCAATGAAAAGGTTCAATATTGAAGACACCTGGTGCCACACTCTAATCAAATTAACTCAAACACCTGAAAGGCCTTTAAATGGTCTCTCAGTCTAGTTCTGTAGGCTACACAATCAGGGGAAGACTGCTGACTTGAAGTTGTTCCAAAAAAAAAGACGACCAAATTGACACCTTGCACAAGGAGGGCAAGACACAAAAGGTCATTGCAAAAGAGGCTGGCTGTTCACAGAGCTCTGTGTCCAAACATTAATAGAGAGGCGAAGGGAAGGAAAAGATGTGGTAGAAAAAAAGTGTACAAGCAATAGGGATAACCGCAACCCTGGAGAGGATGTGTGAAACAAAACCTATTCAAATGTGGGGGAGATTCACAAAGAGTGGACTGCAGCTGGAGTCAGTGCTTCAAGAACCACTACGCACAGACGTATGCAAAATAGGTTTCAGCGTCCATGTCACACTCTTGAAAACAGACAGCGTCAGAAGCGTCTCACCTGGGCTAAAGACAAAAAGGACTGGACTGAGTGGTCCAAAGTAATGTTCTCTGATGAAAGTAAATTTTGCATATTCCTTGGAAATCAGGGTCCAGAGTCTGGAGGAAGAGAGAGAGATGCACAGAATCCACGTTGCTTGAGGTCAGTGTAAAGAGTATTCCATAGTCAGTCAGATGGTTTGGGCATGCCATGTCATGAAATGCTGATTTTTTGTTGCCACTGCTGTTTTCTGAGGTCCACAGGTCAACACACCGTATACTGGAAGTTTACACTTCATGCTTCCTGCTGCTGACCAACTTTATGGAGATGCAGATTTCAGTTCCAACAGGACTTGGCACCTCACACAGTGCCAAAGCATACCTGTACCTGGTTTAAGGACCATGTATCCCTGTTTCTTAATTGCCAGCAAACTCGCCTGACCTTAACCCCATAGAAAATCTATGGGGTATTGTGAAGAGGAAGATGCGATATACCAGACCCAACAATGCAGAAGAGCTGAAGGCCACTATCAGAGCAACCTGGGCTTCATAACACCTGAGCAGTGCCACAGACTGATCGACTCCATGCACGCCGCATTGCTGCAGTAATTCAGGCATTATAAGGAGCCCCAACTAAGTATTGAGTGCTGTACATGCTCATACTTTTCATGTTCATACTTTTCAGTTGGCCAAGATTTCTAAAAATCCTTTTTTGTATTGGTCTTAAGTAATATTCTAATTTTCTGAGATACTGAATTTGGGGTTTTCATTAGTTGTCAGTTATAATCCTTCAAAATTAAAGAAAATAAACACTTGAAATATATCAGTCTGTGTGGAATGAATGTATACATTAACAAGTTTCACTTTTTGAATGGAATTAGTGAAATAAATCAACTTTTTGATGATATTCTAATTATAGTGACCAGCACCTGTATATATCAGATATTCAATATATATATATATTTTTTTTAATTATATTATATCCATTTTAAAATCAATCCAAAATGAAAGCGAGAAAGGGCAATTAAAAAAAAAAAAAGAGTAAATGTTCAATATAAAAAGCCAGCCTGTTGTCACAAATAATGCCTTTTAGGTTGATAGGCTAAAAAAAAACAAAAAACGAATGAGAACGAATGTCCATTTTAAAGTCAAATGAGTAAATCAGTCATTCTTTTGAAATGGATTTTTGGCGCACACAAACACCTGCACACACACCTTTTCATACTCAGTTCCATATCAGCATGCACTCACACGTATTTTTTCCCCCAACACACAGTTATCATTTTGTGAGGGATCAACTGTTTTGAACCTTCTATATTGCATGGCCTGTATGAAAGTCAATGAGAATCCGATAGCTGAGGAATAGGAATAGAAACAGTGTGTTCAGGAAATCGGTCATGATTACAATGGACAGCATGTCTCCCGAATGCATCAATAGCTCTTAGAATGCTGTTTATATGCAAATTAACAATAAAGCCCAGAACAACAGAGCCGCACTGTCACTGAGCCCTTCAACAAAATGCTGCAGGACAAATAAACAGCCACTGGAGATCTGAACGCTTGAAATGACCAGAAGTTGTGAGCTATAAAACTGACACGGGCAGCTACTGTTCCACATTAATATAAGTATTTATAACAAATGAAAAAGAAAAAGAACAGAAAAATGCAATGTGCTGGTTAATGTTCAGCATGCTGAGAGAATATGGAGCATTGAACAGAAAATGAATCCGCATTCACAGAGCATCCAGGTGTAAGAGACCCAGCAGGTGACGGAATGGATTCTGAGACCACAAAGCGACAGAAAAAAAATGTGTGTGATTATATTTTTTGCCCTTTGGTTTTCTGTTCCCAGTTTCTGTTCAATTTTCATGTGAAAAGCAAATATTTTGAATGTTTGTACTTTCATAATGTCAAATTATTATTCTGAACCATCCAATGCGACCCTGGCCTGAGGCATAATCTGATATGTAATCTGTGTGCTACTGACTGGAATAATCTGCATTGATTTGCATTATGGGAATATCATAAGCAGCCTTATGGCAATGTTGTGAGCAGACAATCCAACAGTCATCTAGAGGGATCAAGATTTACTCGGTCTGGCCTCTTCAGCCGTGCTTCGCATATATGAGCGTGTGCATGCTTTAACCTTCAGAGACCCACTGTAGCAAAACTGCTAGACTTGTTTAAAGCAATTAAATCAAACATATTTTTCACTTAACATAGGTTAAAACTACTGCAGCTTGGTCCCTGATATGTATCATAGCAACAAGTTTGGCACAAAGAATAATAATTGTAATGTCCCAGCAAGCCAAAGTCACACAACATGGTCACTATTATATTATTGTTGGCTACTTTGGATCATATCAGGTCAGGTTGGTTCAGTCATACTACAACCAAACCTGAATTCCGGAAATGTTGGGACGTTTTTAAATTTGAATAAAATGAAAACTTTAAAATTTCAAATCACATGACATGAGACAATATTTTATTCACAATAGAACATAGATAACATAACAAATGTTTAAACTGAGAAATTTTACAATTTTATGCACAAAATGAGCTCATTTCAAATTTGGTGCCTGCTACAGGTCAAAAAAGTTGGGACAGGGGCATGTTTACCATGGTGTAGCATCTCCTCTTCTTTTCAAAACAGTTTGAAGTGTGACGTGACATACGACCAAGTATGGTGACCCATACTCTGAATTTGTGCTTTGCATTTAACCCATCCAAAGTGCACACACACACAGCAGTGAACACACACACACACACACCGTGAACACACACCCGAGCATTGGCAGTCATTTATGCTGCGGCGCCCGGGGGAGTAGTTGGGGGCTCGGTGCCTTGCTCAAGGGCACTTCAGTCGTGGTATTGAAGGTGGAGAGAGCGCTGTACATTCCACTCCCCCACCTACAATTCCTACCGGCCCGAGACTCGAACTCGCAACCTTTCAATTACGAGTCCGACTCTCTAACCCATTAGGCCATGCCTTCCCCCCCCCGAAGACGTCTGGGCATCGTGTTATGAGCTTCTGGAGTTTTGGCATCGAATTTGGTCCTATTCTTGCCTGATATACGTAGGTTTCCAGCTGCTGAAGAGTTTTGTGGTTGTCTTTGACGTATTTTTCGTTTAATGATGCGCCAAATGTTCTCTATAGGTGAAAGATCTGGACTGCAGGCAGGCCAATTCAGCAACCGGACTCTTCTAGTCATCTGGAGGGGAGCATATGTGTGCTCTAAAACCTTTATATACCTTTCAGCATTCATAGTGCCTTCCAAAACATGCAAGCTGCCATACCGTATGCCACTTATGCACCCCCATACCATCAGAGATGCTGGCTTTTGAACTGAACGCTGATAACACACTGGAAGGTCTCCCTCCTCTTTAGCCCGGAGGACACGGCATCCGTGATTTCCAACAGAATGTCAAATTTGGACTCGTCTGACCATAGAACACTTTTTAACTTTGAAGCAATCCATTTTAAATGAGCCTTGGCCCACAGGACACAACGGTGCTTCTGGATCATGTTCACAAATGGCTTCCTTTTTGCATGATAGAGCTTTAATTGGCATCTGCAGATGGCACGGTGGATTGTTTACCAACAGTGGTTTCTGGAAGTATTCTGGGCCCATTTAGTAATGTCAATGACAGAATCATGCCGTGAGTGATGCAGTGTCATCTGAGGGCCCGAAGACAAGCATCCAACAAAGGTCTTCGGCCTTGTCCCTTACACACAGAGATTTCTCCAGTTTCTCTGAATCTTTTGATGATGTTATGCACTGTAGATGATGAGATTTTCAAAGCCTTTGCAATTTGACGTGAGGAACATTCTTTTTAAAAGTACTTCAACATTCTTTTTACGCACTCTTTCACAGACTGGGTGCCTATGACCATCTTGACTGCTGAGAGACTCTCTAAGACATCCTTTTATATAGCTAATCATGTTACAGATCAGGGGCCTCATTTATAAAGTGTGCGTACGCTCAGATTTGATCTTAGAGTGTGCGTACGCTTAAATCCATGGCAAAGCTCATATTTATAAAGACGGTCTTTGACGTGGAAAAGTGCTTACCGCCACGTCAAGGTCTGAGCAGACGTACACATTTTTCCTTGTGGCAAAGTCGGAGTACTGCAGCTATTTGAATATCTAATAAAATCGGTGTACGTGCAAGCACCAAATTCATCATAAACAACAAAGATGCAGTGTGAGAGATTAATTGTGCAGTGTAGTCAGATTTTTTTATTAACGGGAGTTTTTGCAAGATTAAACTGACCTTTTTAGTAGCCTAATGTTGAGAGTTCTTTACTCGCATTCTAGCTACACAGTTTATTCCTTGTTGTTGTTTTTTTATTATTTTATTTTACAAGAGAACTTGCGACGTCTTGTTTTATTACTATTGCGTAAAAAAAAAAAAGCATAAACATCTCCGACTGTTTTGTCCGTGTAGCCTATAAGAATCTATCCTTCAATAACGGTTTTAATATATTCTATTCAATAACATTGTTAACTGTTTTTATTTATAACATCTGCTGCTTTGCTTCTGTGAAAATGAATAGAGACATCAGCCTTAAACTTTGTTTTTGTCATTTACATCAGTTATATTTGTATAAAATACACTATATGTTTGTGTCAGTACATTAATGGCACATTTGAGCAGCATTAGTAAACTGTAAATATAAAGAAATTCCAAATCACATGCAGGTTTTTTCAGACCTGAGACCATAATCGTGTAATAATTTATTTTATTATGATATGAAACGTCCAATTTTTCTTTCTATAATGTTTTTTTTTTTTAGTTTTGCTAGAATTTTGTGATACTACACTTTTTATTAGTTGTCATAGCAAGTGATTTTAAAAGTAGGATGCTCACTTTTTATAAGATGACTGAATTTTACTTGAATTCGTAGTTTATTCTTACTTTTGGAAACCTTATTGTTTAATAATTACTACTACTACTACTACTACTACTACTACCACCACCACTACTACATTATTTCTGTGTTTCTAGTAGTAATTTTGATAATAGTCAATAGAAAAAATATAACCACACACACATTGTTTGTCCAAAGAATAATTACACATTATGAAATAATTTGGATCCACGCATGTTAATAATTCCTATGCATCTATGGCCTATAAAATGGCCTATGGAAGTAGTAGTTATGCCAAGAAGAGCAAAATGGCAGCGTATA